>APFE031664183.1:0-16224 GCA_000404065.3 Pinus taeda | reverse complement strand
ATTAAGGGATAACTTCCTCAATCAAAGGGATAACTGTTGCATGTCTTCACAAAGACTTCATGTTTGAATTTCTCCAACTAATTAACTCAAGATGAATTAACTAATTATTTTTCAAACAACTAGTGTGACTAAATTCGAATTTTAATTCTCAATTTTGATTCAAGGACAAATCAAAATTGGAATATATCATGAAATGCTATTTATAACAATGCTATTTTTAGCATTTCTATTTTTTTCTATTTCCAATAGAGCTGGAGTATATCATGAAATGATATTTATAGCAATTCTATTTATAGCAATTCTATTTTATCATTTCTATTTTTATCATTTCTTGTTGCTATTTTCAACACTCCCTCTCAACAAGAAAGGCATCAACTCAAACCCGATCCTGAACCTTTGAAATGTTCTGATGTTATGCATGCAACACTTCTCTCTAATGTTGTTGCTCAAGCAACTCAGAAACAAAAATTATCCAACCTGAATCAGAATGATGCCTATGTCATCAAAGTCTCTGATTTCTATTGCCTTTGTCAACTGAAAAACTCTACACCACTGTGCTCTTCAGTATCTGACTGCTCTAGCCTTTGTCACTTTGATCTCTGACTGCATCAATCAAACTGATTCCTCCTATTGCATCCATGTTGTTGCTGGTCTTATATCCTAGCATGCATCCACACTGCACCTCCTCTCATCGTGTTGCATCGTGCTGCCCAATGTTGCACTACAACTCAATTACTGAGAAGTAAGTAATTGATCTCCCATCTAACCTCCTTTTTGGGTTAGAAAAACCCTTTTATGCTAAAGCTCCCTTTGCCGATCCATCCACATCTGTCTCTACCCACTCAGCCAATCCTGCTACTCCTCATCGGGGCTCCTATAGCAAGGTCTAATCAAAGAGGTTGGGTTCCTCAAGGATCTTGCCCCTATTTTAGTCTTCTTGGGACTATCTCTTCACATCTCCCCACCTCCCACCTAGAGGTATGGCTGCATGTGATCCATCTGCTGACTTCTCCAATTGTAGCTCCTCCACAATTGTCTGAGACTTCTTCTGGCGCGGCATGTTGAGAGGTAATGTACTCTCCCTCTCAACCACCAAGTCTCTAACATTTGAATTTATCCTCAAGGCTTTGCATGCATCTTGAACCTCAAGAGCATATAGGTTCTGTACCCATGAACCGATCTGTTTCACCTAACCTGTGGTGATGTGTCTAAGGAAAACCTTCCCCTTACTGAAGACAAGATCATAGCCTTTGTCCTCCAGCATCGCGATCAATACCAAGTTCGTCTTCAGTCTAGGCGCATACTTCACATTAGTCAAGGTGATAGAAGCTCCATGCTCCCTTTGAAAAGCAACCATGCCCACTCCTGAAACACTATACCTTTCATCGTCACCCATCTTTATGAGTATCTTGAGGTCTTTCTCCTCCAAGGTACTGAATAAACTTTTATCGCCGGTCATGTGGAATGAGGCTTCACTATCAAGAAACCAACCACTACCCATCATCGATGACACCATGCATGTGATGAGAGTGAAATCCAATTCGAACTGAGAGGCTAGGGCCTCACCTTTAGATCCTTCTGAGGATCTCTTCTTGGATTTATTCAATGGACAATTAGTTGTATAATGGCCCACCTCATGACAATTAAAGCCTCTCACTTTAGATTTGTTAATCTTATTCCCACCATGGGAAGAACTTCATTTGGAATGAGAATCCTTCTCCTTCCCTTTCCTTGCCTTACTGGCTAAGGCTATATTTTCCTCATCCTCCTTGGATGAAGAACCATCTCTGGTGCTCCTCCTGATCTCCTCCTACATTAGATCTGACCACAATCATTCCCAATCTGGCAGTTTATCTCTTCCATTCAGTGAGTCTTGGTAGCTATGCCAACTCTGAGGAAGACCAAGGAGAGAAAGACTCACCATGTCATCATTGGTTGTCATGATTCCTACACTTCCAAGCTCATCTCTGTAGGTGGTGAGCTTGTTCAGATATGTAGAGATTGTGTTTCCCTTTTCACACTTGATTTTCTGAAGTTTGTCCTTCAGCACCAGCTTCCTCTAGTCACTGTTGTTTTGATATAGATCCTTCAATGTCTTCCACATTGAAAATGGTGTCTTCTTCCCATGGAGACTCGAGACAATATGGTCTCAAACTCCCTCTAGAAGAATCATCCTCGCTCTCGCCACACATTTCTTCCATTCCACCAATTCTTGGGCATTAGTTACTACTAGCTTGGGGACTTCTCGATCAATGAAGTCATTCAAACCGTTGTCCTCTAATACCGCTTCCATGCGATCCTTCCAGGCTATGTAATTCGAGCTGCCATCTAGGGCATACTCGAGTCTCAAGCCATTGGATTCCATTAGTGAACTTGGAGATGTGATAAGAAATCGATTTTGTACCTACAATCAAGAACTTCAAAATTTTAACTTCTCACTTCAATGTATACTATTCTCCATTTTGATAGCTTGGCTCCAATACCATGTAGACATTTCTCTATGGATAACCTGGCTTTGATACCATGTAGAAATTCTCACTGTAGATCACTTGATAATGCAATGTAACTAAAGCAAAATACTTGATCTACTTCTACTATCAAACTTTGTGGAAGCTTAATCAATTTAAGAAAGATCAATTGGAACACATACAACAGAGAAGAAGAAATCATACACATGAAACAAAGAAGAATACTCTCGGGAAAGCCTTAGCTAAAAACCCCACTATCTTTATTATCATACAAGTGGAAATATCTTAGGATCACATAAAGCTTTAGCTCACAAGCTATCTAGCTCTTAGTACAATCCTTGGCTGTTGCTCATAGACAAAATAGACAACATATGTGCCTTCTTTCAGTCCTACAAGCCTACTATTTCCTTACGCAGTTTTTCTCGGGTCCTCTAGTTGCAACCTGTGCGATTCTCACCTCACATACAACACTAACATTTGAAATAACTGCGCAATCCTGAAGGAGTTGATTCCTTTTGCATGGATGAGTTTCCTTTATAGGAAAATTCCTCCAACTGATAGTACAATGTCCCTATATTTAATCTCAATCGGGTCTCTGTCTCAACTAACATGCATGAGTTATTTATGAGAGAATATTCAGTTATGTGGAGAAAACTAGTTGCATCCATGCATGCATTAACTGACTAAACTCACAATTAGTTCCTCCAACTGTTTGGAACTAATTAACTGGTCTTAACTCAGTTAACCGAGCTAACTAATTACAACTCAAATACAAGTCATCCTTATCTCCTTAATTAAGAGATAACTTCCTCAGTCAAAGGGATAACTGTTGCATGTCTTCACAAAGATTTCATGTTTGAATTTCTCCAACTAATTAACTCAAGATGAATTAATTAATTATTTTTAAAACAACTAGTGAGACTAAATTCGAATTTTAATTCTCAATTTTGATTCAAGGGCAAATCAAAATTGGAATATATCCCGAAATGCTATTTATAACAATGTTATTTTTAGCATTTCTATTTTTTCTATTTCCAACAGAGTTGGAGTATATCCTGAAATGATATTTATAGCAATGCTATTTTTAGCATTTCTATATTTATAATTTCTTGTTTCTATTTTCAACATTTAAAACATTGTTATGAGCAGTGAACATGCAAGCCTAAGTTCAAGAGTGATTGGAAGGATAATGAGAAGACTAAAGTAAAATGGGCTAATAAGTGAGGAGTATCTTAGGATGTAGGTGATAAGGAAAATGTGGTGCCTTGTAAGAAGTTCAATGCAACTGAGAAAGGACATGGGTCTCAGCTCGTGGAGCAGTAGAATAAAGGCAGTGACAGAGAACCATTGAAGTGTTGGATTTGTGGTAAATATCATCACGAGAAGTATTTTCCTTTATATTAAGGTGGAAAGCTAAGATCTATAATTCTCAAAAGGCATATATAGTTGGGGATGTAGGTCAGATCATTCCCCATATCTATGCAATAGTTGATAACATGTAGGAAGACCACTAGGAGTTTGTTATTGAGATGGAAGGTAAGATTCATGATCAATTTGTTTCTATTTTGATTGATCCTTGATTGATTATAACTATATTATTCTTGACCTAGTGGAACAATGTTGTTTGAATATGGAAGTGCATGCAAAATTTTGGTTGGTGTAGTTGGCTACAGGGACCAAGAGAAGAGTTCATAATTGGGTGAAGTCTTGTGCATTTGAGCTTAATGGAATGCCTATAAAAACAAATCTGAATTTTCTTCCTTTGGGTTCATATAACATGCTTTTGGGTATGGATTGGTTGCTCATTCATATGACTAAGGTAGATTTCTATGACAATGCCATTGAGTGCATAGATGATGATGCAGAAAAGAGAGCCTTCCAGGGAAAAAGAAGCCTACCTCATTAAGGATGGTTACAAATATGCAAGATACAGGAAACCATAAGAAAGGATGTTTATTATTTGTAGTATATGTTTCCAGTGAAAAAGGAAAGGAGGACGAGGATGATGAATTCCTAAGGAGTTATCCTATCTTGTAAGAGTTTTAGGATGTGTTTCTTGCAGCAATTCTAGAGGTGCCTCATCATAGAGAGGTGGATTTTTCTATTGAGTTGATGCCAGGAGCACCACCAACATCTAAGGCACCTTACATCACGTCTGAATTGGTGGAACTCAAGTTGTAGCTTAAAGAGATGCTTGATGAGGGATACATAAGGCCAAGTGCATCTCCTTGGGGAGAATCAATGTTGTTTGTAAAGAAGAAGGAAGGTACCCTCAGATTGTGCATTGATTATAGACAATTGAACAAGGCTACTATCAAGAACATGTATCTATTGCCTTAGATTGATGATTTGTTTGATCAGTTGAAGGGAGACATAGTGTTTTTGAAGATTGATTTGAGATTAGGATATCATCGGGTGCACATCAAAGAAGAAGACATATACAAGAATGCATTTCATACATGGTATGGACACTATGAGTTTGTGGTGGTTCCTTTTGGTCTTACCAATGCTCCAACCACCTGCATGTGTTTGATCAACAATGTGTTGCATTCTTACCTGGATAAGTTTGTGATAGTCTTTGTTGATGATATATTGGTATATTTGAATATTTAGGAGGAGAATGTAGAGCACCTAGTAGCAATTTTGAGATTGTTGAGAGAGAATAAGTTGTATCCCAAGTTTAGCAAGTCTAGTTTCTTTTAGTCTCAGATTAATCATTTGGGACATGTTGTTTCCAAGGAGGGGATAACAATCGATCCAAAAAATATTAAGGCTATCATAGAGTGGCAAACTCTAAATAATGTGGATGAGGCTAGATCATTGATGGGAATGACATGTTATTACATAAGTTTCATTAGGAACTTATATAATATTGTCTATCCTATCACATCTTTGTAGAGGAAAGGAAATAAGTTTGAATGGAATGCTAAGTGTGTAGCTAGTTTTGATCAATTGAAGGAGTTGCTTACCAATGATCCAATTTTGAGGATTGGAGATCCTGATAAAGACTTTGTGGTTTGTACATATGCTTACAAGGAAGGATTGGGTGGAGTCCTAATGCAGGAAGGGTAGGTGGTTTTATATGAATCATAGAATCTTAATGAGCATGAGCAGAATTATGTGACTCATGATTTTGAGTTGGAAACTATCATTCATGCATTAAAGTTGTGGAGACATTATCTCCTTGGTAGGACGTTCGTTTCGATGAGTGATCATAGTGGATTGAGGTACTTGTTTGACCAACCTAATCTGAATGCAAGGAAATCTAGATGATTGACTACTCTCAGTGAGTTTGATTTTGAGATAAAGTACATCAAAGGCAAAGAGAACTAGGTTGTAGATGCTCTCAGTAGGAGAGTGTAGGTGAATCATATTTCATCTGAGATCCCTTATGGGACACATTCACAAGAGTGGGTATTACTTGCGGGGAAACATGATGAGAGGTACCGATAGCTAAAGAAAATATTGCATTAGCAAGGTGAAGGTGATAGGGATGAGGAGTATCACCTCATAACATATGGCTTGGTTAGATTTAGGAGTAGTATCTATGTGCTTAACAGAAGTGAATTAAAGAAACTTATTTTAAGAGAGTTTCATGTTAAGCCATATTAAGGCCATCCAGGATACCAAAAGACTTTTACATCTATAAAGAAGTTCTACTATTGGTCTAATTTGAAGAAAGAGGTGGATGATATTGTTTCAAGGTGCTTGGAATGCCAATAGGTTAAAGCTAAATGCAAGCATCTAGCTATTTTTTTGTAGCCTATTCCAATTCCAGAATGGAAATAGGAGGTCATTTCCATGGATTTCATTATAATATTTCTAAGGACATCAAGGCAACATGACTCCATCATAGTCATGGTTGAAAGGTTGAGCAAAGAAACTCACTTCATTGCAGTGAAGTGGCTCAGGTATTCATTAAGGAGATAATGAGGTTGCATGGGGTTCCCAAGAGGATTATACTAGATAGAGATGCCAATTTCACTTCCAAGTTTGGGAAGGAGTTGTCTATAGGTTTGGGTATAGAGTTAGCCTTTAGTACAACTTATCATTCTTATATAGATGGAAAAAAAGAGAGGGTTAATAAGATTCTTGAGGATATGTTTCGGATGTATGTAACACATCAACAAAGGAAGTGGGAGGAGTATATTTCACTGGTATATTTTGCTTATAATAATGGGCATTATGAATCCTTGGATATGAGTCCATTTTAGGCTCTCTATGGTAGGGGTTGTAATACTCCTATAAACTGGAGTGATCCCATGAATAGTGTGTTAATTGGACCAGATATGTTGAGAAAGATCAAGTAGGAGATGCAGGTTATCAGAAAGAATTTGAAGGCAACACAAGATATATAGAAGAGCTATGTGGATCAAAATAGGGTATTCAAGGAGTTGAATTGAGGCTTCTGTGATCCATATCAAGTTTATGAGAAAGAATTTTTCGGCGTAAATCACATGATAATGTATTTGTCGACACGTTTCGAACCAACGAGTGTGATTCATCGCCAGGACAAGTTGAAGAATCAGGTCATGGCTACATGTTAAATAGGAATAAAAAATCTTCCAACGGCTAGGTTTGACTAGAAAACAACTATATTAGACTAGATTGGACAAACGACTATAATGGACCCAGAAAATGGCTAGTTTTGACTAGTTAAATTATTTAATAATAATAATATAATTAAATAGTTATCTTAGGGTGGAAATCATTAAATTTTATAATGTTATGAATTTTAATAAAGTTTAGAAGCTATAACAACAACTATTATTTTAATACTTTCTAGTGGAATGTGTGTTATGTTAATCAAATTTAAAAATAAATCAGGGATATAAAAATCGTAATGAGTAAAATAATAAATATTAATAGATATAGGAATATAACCATTAATAATTTGTATGGATTTAATATTAACCTAAAATAATAATCTTAATTATATTATTATTATTATTATTTATTATTATTATAATATTAACAATAACATTATTATCCTTAATTACTAATGGTTGGGTGACTAATTAATATAATTTTATTAGTAAAGTGAGCATAAAATTATTACTTAAATTTAAATAATTATTATATACTAGATAATATTAACCCATTTAGATAGTCATGAAAAGGACTATCTCATAAATAAAAGAGAATGAGGGAGATCTTCAAAAACTCAAATAAGAATGGATAAAGAAAACAAGTTAGATAGAAGTATCACTATGGGAAAAAAGGAAATAAAGAGCAAGTCAATAGTAGAGTGAGGGGGGCGGGGAGGGGGAAGGAAGGGAAAGAAATGACTAGGAAGAGAGGGCAAGGATCCAACAACTACTGATCTTCCAACCACCATATCTATTCAAGGAGATTCAGGTTAAAGAGAATGTGTACTTGTGTATCAAGCCTAAGAAGATATCCTTGAATATTAGATCATGTGCTAATCTGACACCTCAGCATTGCAGTCCTTTTGAGATCCTTTAGAGGATTGGACCAGTGGTCTACAAACTTGCTTGGCCTCCACCAGTGAAAGTGCATGATGTTTTCAGTGTTTCATTGCTTAAAAGATATATAGGGGATCCTGATCTCGTGATTGATTGATCTGTATTATAGGTGAAACCAGAAAGAGAGTTCTAGCTAGAGCCTCAATACATCCTACAGTAGAAGAAGCTCATGCTCCAGAACCAATCAATAGAGAAATTTAAAGTGTAGTGAAACCACTTTTGGTTGAGTGAAGCTACATGGGAGATGGCTAATTAGATGCAAACATTACATCCTTCTTTATTTCTTGGCTGAAGAAAATGAGTGTTGGTATATGTGTGTGTGTTTCATTGTAAATACTGTATCGAGTTGTGTTTATGAAGCTCTAATAAGTAACATGGTACTCATGTTTTAAACAATTTGTTATTGTAAATACTGCATCGAGGTAGGCTATAAAGCTCCATAAGTAGTATGTTTATTAGGTTCAGTAGTTTTGGATGGTCATAAGTGTCATATAACATAGAGGACGGTTTAGTGTTGGTGAAGGGTTTTGGGCCTGACGCGGAATCATTGTGCTCCAATCAAGTGATTCTTTTCATCCATTTTCGACACAAAGCCTACACATAGAAAAAACAAATGAAGGCGACAAGTGACCTTGCGCAGATGATCGTCAACTCAAAAAATCAAGAAATACATGATAGATTACTGCAAATGTTGATATAAGGGAAAGGAACATGAATCTCTATTAACCATATAGATGAAAGTACATCAATATACCTCAAGCTTTGATGTTCCTCTCCTCATTCTAGTAGAGTCTCCCCACTAAAATAAACAAGGCATCAAAGAAACATAGAACCCTCAAATTAACTGAATCATAATAGCAGCATAGACTCTCCAAAGCTCAAGCTCTCCAAAACTAACTAGCTTCCCCCTCTAGAAAAACCTAGTGTAAATAAGAAGAGGAAGACTCCCAGGAGGATGAATGTAGATGCTTAGGAAAAGGAGAATTTAGAGAAGCTTATCAGTAATGAGTCCTAGCCAACTCAAATAGATGGGATAAGATGATGACTCAAATTGATCTCCTAAGAACCACAAGTGTCTAGAACAAGTCTCTGAATTATAAAGACAAAACAATGAGATCTCAGCTATAACCACATAGTAAATGTGTCCTCCATGCAATTGGAAGGTTCCAACTATATGCATAAGCTGAGATCCAAGTGGTTGTGGCATAGCACTAGGAAAATGATTGGTCAAGGGCTAGAAAAAGTTCAACAACAATATGACCCAAAGGTACTAACCCTAGGGAGACAAATAGGATGATAATAGATTCCACCTAATGCATGAGGTCAAAAGAGTAACCGACGGCTAAAATGCATCATGGCAGAGTTCAGAGATTGAAATACAAGGGAAGAGACAAGGCTTCGAATTCAGATCCATATACATTAGAAGATGAAGTCTGATTTGTGCTGATAAAATATCTAAGGAAGGCATACCCATGCTTGGTCATAAAGAGATACTGAACATGGTCGCCAAAACATACATTGCGGATCCATGACATGAAATGATAGACATGGCCACAAAGAAATACACACTAGATCTGTGTGACTCATTAGATAGAGCATATCCACTAGCAAATATAATGTGTATCTATGTCTTAGTAGACATCAATAAGACTATGGAAACATAAGAGATAGGAGGTGCCCTAGAATAGTCCTCAAAATACATAAATGATAGATAAATCTAATGCAACCTGGGAAGGGTGCCATATAAGAGTGAGATGTCCCTAACCCAGGGTCTTCAACATCGATTGTATGAATCTACAACATGGGAATAGATGTGCTGATGTCGAGCATCGTAGAAACCATGTGATTACCGGTCACTAAGGTCTACCGGGAACAGACACGAGGGAATCCACCAATAAGGAAAATGGACCCTAAGGTACTTAATATAACCCACAAAATGTGAATAGATGAACTAACGTCGAACACCACTACACTTGACCAATCAGGAGCCAATGATGTAAACCCACAGTTAATTGCGAGGAATCCTGCCACTAAGGTTTGCAAGCTCCAAGGTATTATTATCCTAGATCAAGCTCCTAGATAATGAGTTGAAGTCGACATGAGAAGATCCATCGAAGGAGGGCCTTGGTGTATCCTCCAACAGTTGACATGGAGCAGACCAGGATGATGTGATGAAGTTATGAGATGATGAAGTACATCTAACATAGGTGTGGCCTACTCAAAAAGGTCAATAGGTTACTGCAAATCACTGACATGGGTTGAGATTTCCCTTGAACACATAGTGACATGATACAATAGTGACTTGGAAACATGAATAATGAGCACCATGTGATATTGTGCAACAATGTAGGAGGTATTGAAGACACTCCATATGACTAGAAGAGTAACTAGCCAGAGGAATAGACAAACTCATATGGATGGTAGGGCTCCTAGGCAACATAAAACCCAACTGTAAGATACTGACACATATAGGTGCCATGTTGAAGGGAGATGTAACTGATGCTGCCATTTTTATGATTAATGGAGATGAATATTCCCTTCCCTTCATCTTTTTAAAAGTTCCTTTTTAATAAGTTTAGTTCCCCAAGCCCGAAAAAGAGATAAACGTATACAAGGGAGAACCTTTTGGCCATATTATACTAGAGTATTCCTTTTTCATAACTAGTCTACTCAGTCTAGAAAAGGGTTATACTTATACTGAATAGACGACCCTTCAAGTACTTTAATGAGCATGAATGAGACAAGTTCACTCAATAATATTTTCTAAATTAAGGTGTTTGAAAAGAGCTGAAATAAAAATCCTCTTGGAGAAATGAGTGGTATAAGAGGTAGTAATTGGTTCTAGTGATGATGGAACTACTCATGACATAATGAAGACAAGAGGCTAGATAATAGGACCACTCATCATAGTTGTTCCTCCAAGAAAGGGTAAAAGAACCAAATGAAAGTGAACGATAAGCCAGGTAAATGATGACAATGGAAAGAAGAAACCAAGGCTCATCATGCAGAAATAGGCTAATAAAAAGTGGTAATAATAAGGGATAAGATAGTGGAATCCTCTTGGGTTATAGCCAAAAATATGACAAATAAGAGGACATGACGCTAAGATTTTAGGTCATGGCGTGTCAAAAGGAGGGATTTCGAAATGATTGCATGGACACCAAAGTGGAAAAAAGGGTCCTAGATAGGGTATCCCTGATTAGGTAAGCTCTACTGCCAAGAAATAAAATTCATAATAGAAAGTGGCTAATATCACAACTTGACGGGGTCAAACCTAGGGCACAATTATGGTATTGATGGTCAATAATGCATTAGATATGGTGACATGTGACCTACCCCTATATGCTAGGTTAAATATAAATAAACCTAAGTTCTAATGGATATCGAAATAGAAATGCCACCCTATCTTGTAAAAACCATCTAGAAAGACTAGACCCATTGTTTTTTTTATTACAGTGGAATCGACAATAGGGGTAGCCTCGCGACTCGCATTACACGGGGTCGATTCTGACCGCTACCTCTATAACCACTGGGAGCTGCGCTCATCTCTCTATACAACTGTAGGCTTAGTCCGGGGGATTTGAACTTGTGACCTTTAGTACGAAGCCTGCCTTTCTAACAAACTTCATCGCATTGTGATTACCAACTCACCTATCCCCGTGGGGCTAGACTAGACCCATTGTTAAATCACATAATGAAAGAAATAAAATATGGACGAAGTAAAAAAAATACTATATGTATTTTTTATTTTATAATTTTTTTGTATTTTTGGCATATATAACTTGAGTGGGCCTAATGGTTAAGAGCATGTGTTTCCTCCTAAGAGGTCATAGGTTCAAACCCAAAAGGGGGTAGAGTATGTATGCATTTGTAGACTTAGCAGTCAAATTTATGCGCAAAGGTGGGTCCATTGTCCCACAAACAAGGGGGTCTCATACACCAATTTGGTGTCTGGCTTAGCCATGACCTTAAAAATGGATATTATTATTATATTATTATAAAAAAGGCATGACAAATACTCACATCACACACCAAACCAAAAAAGAGACAAAAATATCACACTCTTACGTACAATATATACAAGTGCAACACAATCTAATAAGTCACGTTGATGTGTACCCACAATTATGCACAGGCCAAGGGTTTCGATATGTGAACTCATGAAGGGTAAGGGGACCATATGGCTCACCAATGTGGGGACATGCCAGAGGAAATCAAACTGCCCAATCCAAAAAAATTGACAATGCTAGAAACATTATAACATATTTGAGCACTCAAAATTAACCTGAGGACATAAGGGAGGATCAAGACATAAAGGGGGTATTGGAAGCTGATCAATAGGTGGTAATGAACTGGGAAATTCATTGGAAAGTTTGATAGTAGAAGCCTAAGACTTGAATCGGTCTAGGAGTGGAACTTCCAAGGAAGGATGAGGTTATGCCCCCAAAATCATTCCAAGATTTATATTTCCAAGCCCTACTTGTTCCACATCTGGGAGATTAGAGGCAGGAAGAAACATAATCGCCCTAGGATTGTTAGTGGGTAGATCCACGACCTCTAAGTTGACTAAACAAGGGGGTTTTTTTATCGAGGGAGTCATGTTGAACATGTTGAAGGATGACTTGGGTGGGCAAGGGAACCTGGTCATATTCCATATTATGATGGAGTTTTTTATCAGCGTTAGGAGGTACTTATGGGACTACTAGAGAGAAAATATCTTCCAAAACTGGTGGAAGAGCATGCTCGCTAGCGTGCTCCACTTCCATAAGAGTATGAGACACCACCAAAGGATCAAGAGGTCTATGGGGTCCTGCTGATGCCCTGAAAATCGTTACATCAACATCGGGGATAACCACTCGGTCCGGACTTTAATACAGCTCCTTTTCCATTTGGGATGGTGGCTCCGACTGGATATAATGGGACCAATTTCCTAGTAATGAATAAAAGGGGGTGGATGAATGATTGGTTTTCTAATAAGTGATAATAAATGGAGGACTTATTCTAAAAACGTAAATGACTATTTTATCCCGGGAAGCCTCTATTCTTAAGTGCAACGTTTAATGATCTGTGTTTGTTGATAGGAATATAGATGACACTATTCAATAAACAAAGACATTCATTTAAATGATAATTTCTTCATTCAAATAGTTGAACGAATTAATTGATAAAACAATATTACACTTTTCTTTTTATATTACTGATACATGCATGATTGAGAGAATATCAAACTGTAAACATCCAATAGTGGAAAGTATAAAGTTTACTGTTAAAACACATTCACATATTCAATAATAGCAAAAATGACCAAACAAAAATTCACATAAAAGGAATAAATTCAGACATAGATAATAGTACCATATGAGCTGCGAATTATTCCCTACGTCAATCGCAATTTGAATTCCTTCTTTCGATTTAGAAATACTTTTAGATAAAGGCAATAGTGCGCATTCACATCAAAGCTTCATTATCAAAATTTACGAAGATTGGTCCAGTTTTCATAAAAGAATATGCCTGAAGTACAGTAGTGCAACTTCAGGCTTAAGTCATATACAAAAACTTACGACCCTTTCTAAATACATGAAAGGGTCTATAAAAACTAAACTAAGCTAACAAACTACAAAACTAAAATGCTACTAAATTGGTATGATCCGATCTTGAATATCTCTCCCACAGTGATCTGGTAATCGACAACAATGATTCATCATTCTAGCTGTTTTCCCTTTATCCTGAGTTGGCATATTGCTAGCATTGGCTCCACTTCTTGTGGATGGCTGAGACGAGAATTGATTTGAGTAGCATAGGTGGCATCATGTATATCGGGAATGATACACCCGATTGCATCCGTTAGGAATTTGAGGGCGGCTCTCTAGATGTATGGTTTTACTAGGAACAACCAATAGGTGTCCCAAGTTAAACTTTTAATTCCTGAAATCAATCTCCCATTCTTTTCTAGCTCTTGGTTACATGACTGCTCCAATGTCTTGGCTGATAATAGTTTACCTGGTGTACATTGAGAAATCATGTTAGATAAATAGAGAGTATTATTCATCAAGTCAATTAAATTGCTCGTAGATAACTTGCATCTAGAAACCGCTCTCTCTGATTTTATTAATTGGGACTGCCACTCCATGAATAGGATTTCTTTATGGGATTCTAAAATTTTGGGCAAGTTTGCTGCCTGTCCCTCATTAGAGTCCTGCCAAGTAAGAAAATCTGTCAAAGTGTCATCGGATTGCTCTAAATCCTGCCTGGCATCAACTAATTTGTCTATTATAGATGTTGTTATGTCGCACAGAAGTTCAACTTGGGCAATTTCATGACACAACAATCTTATTTGTGTTATTAATGCCTTGTTAATCTGCATTTCCTCTGCTTTGAACTCGGCAAGCTGGGGAAGACTCTTGAACCTCTCTACTTGAGCTGATAATTGAGCAATTTGCTCATCTTTTGTCTTTACCATCTATTCATTCATCGCCTTCAACTTTGATAATGCCTCTGATAATTCTTTCTCTCTGAATCGCTCCCGAATCGATCCTCTGTTTCTCTTCATGCAACTGTTTGTTGAGCTGGTTATTTAACTGTTGCTGCGTGGACAGTTGTTGTTGTAGTTGTTCTGACTTCTGTTGTTCCTCCGATAGATGTGCTTGTAGTGAAGCGATCACTTGATCCTTTTCTTTCAACAAATTGCTTACCTTCGATTCCTTATCCATGGTGGTTGCCGAATAGGCACTAGCATATTGAGATAACTTTGTCAGGTCATCGGAGGGATCGAATTCTTCCCTCCATACCACATTGGCTGTTATTGTTTGTTCAGGGAACAGAGAAGGTTGATCAATCCTTCTCCTTTTCTGCTGTCGATTTATTACAACCCTGTGTTTTGGGCTATAGAAAACATACAGTGGAGGAATGTCCTGCACCTGCAAAATAATTTGATCAGAAGGATTCTTCAGAATTATTTCTACTACTGTAGTTTGGGGTAGACCACTGGTTCCTTTGCTTGGAACCTCCTTTGATGTTGTATCTTGTGTATCGGTAGCTTTGGATGTTTTGGCGTCCATCGAGCTTTCAAGATTTCTTATAATTGTATTAAACTGTTGCCATTCCTCGAGCAATCTTGGGTCCATTTGAGTATCGACACTCACCTCCTTGCTGCTCTGTTCCTGCTGCTTTTTCTGCTCCTCCTCCCGTATTCTCTCCTGTTCTTTCTTTTCTGCTTCCTCTCTGTCTTTCCTCTACGATTCCTCTTTTTCTTTCCTCTTTGCCTCTTCTTGTTTTCCTCCTGCTCTCTTCTTTGGACTTCTTCATAGATTTCGGATGTAGCAGGAGGTTCGCTGGTAAGTTGCTGCTCAGGCTCGCTTGCTTGTATCATCGGGGTAGTAGCTAACAAATCTAGAGGCAGAGTTTGCAACCTCTGCTCTCTAAGTTTATTAAATTCTGCTAATGCGTCATCATGGTATCTCATTCTAGATAGCTGTTGCACCTGGAATATTGACTCGGCTGAGGAGAACAGGTCATCAAACTCATCTTCCTTATGTTCAAATTTGGTGAGTTTGGCCTGGTCTAGGGCATTATAGATGACTTTCTTCGGGTCGAAACGTCTATTAGGTAGAGTGGCGAGACTTAGGATGTTAATTTTTTCTACCTCTTTCTCTGCATGTTTATAATCATGCAGAGTATAGACGCCACATCTTAGAGGAAAAGGAGGCCAAACTTGCTTCTTTGAATTTCTGAGAGTTTTTGTGGCTGATGTAGTTGTAAGCTGATATGCTATTTCACGAGCTAATAGCTTGTCTGGTATGTACAAGGGGAGGACATGAGGCTTGGCCTGACTGCCAAAAACTCTTACATAAGTGAATTTTTCTTCTCCAAACTAGGTTCCTAAGGCTGTCAAGTCAATCTCTGCCTCAGAGGAGATCTTAGTGGTAGGTTTATCAAAAATTGCATAGTAAATAGGTAGCATGAATCCATTGCAGACTTGGTATAAATGATGTTTATAATGAGCTTTCCATAATCTCTGGTGGTAGATATGAATAGGCATAGGGTCCTGTGGAGTCCATCTCCACCCTAACACAGGAAACTCGGAATTAAAACAGAGGGTATCCAAAATATAGGCACTAAAGTAAAATGGAGGGATGAACCTATGAGTAACACAGGATTTGTTTCTGAATTCAAGAATAGCTGTAGCCAACTTATCCGATAATATAGTCCCCCAATCCATGATTTCACTATTACATGCTGCTTCCATCAAAGGTACCATCTCTATGGAAAAT
>APFE031664173.1:3361-30211 GCA_000404065.3 Pinus taeda | reverse complement strand
TTTGAGATGAGAATGAGGAAGGAAAGGTCAAAACCTGAGGAGGACGCCTTCAAAGTCTTAAAGAGGTTTAAATAACCTAAATGGCATCAATACTATTGAAGCTAGGAATTAAGTTAGGAGATGCCTTAATTTGTAAGAAAATTAAGGAGTGGCTCAGGTAAGTATAAATGAAAGCTACTTTAAATGTTATGATTTGAGTAGAGTTGGCCATTTTTCCTCGAAGTGTTCCTGTACTAAAGTAAAGAAGCTACAGAGAGAGAAAGATCATAAGTCTAGAGATAAACCTAAGGAATATCAAAAAAGGTCTCAAAAGAAAAAGAGCTTCTACTTGAAAGAACACAACCACTCTTCTGAAGCCGGTAGTGAAGTATCCTTTGTATATGAACATGATGAATGCATGCTTATGGCTCTAGACTCTAAATCTAAATTGAAATATTGTTTCAATTTGGGAGAAGTTGAAGTTGTTGTGGATCTTCAAGGAGATCTCACCAGTGCTCTACATGAACTAAACAAATCTAGAAAGAATAATAGATAGTTTAAAGAACAACTCCTAAGAGAAAAAAAAGTAAAATAATTGTGTGATAATGAATAATTTAATCTTTATATGGTAGAATTAGAATAAATTTTAGACTTATAGATATTCTAGTTCAACAATTAAAAAGATAGAAAAACAAGACATGATGAATTGGAATATGAGAATGAGCTCCTAAAGCAAGAACTATCCAAGAAACAATAGAGGATGGTCCTAAGTACATACATAGAGGAAATAATATCATTGAAAACCCATATGGAAGAATTTAGGAAGAAAGATGAGGTTATGATGAATCAAGTGGTTGAATGGGAACATAGCTTTCAAAATTTGGAGGAAGAAGTAGTATGTCTAAGAATAGATCTTGAAAAGTGTTCAAAAGATCTCCTGGAAATAGGGCAGGTTTGGGATACATAGATCCCTAAAAGACATCAAAAGGTGAGCCCAAGAACAAGTCATTAGGAAGAAAAGATCTCAAAGTTATGTATAATTACTTAAAGGAAAAAGGTAGCCAAGATAAAGAAAAAAAATAAAAAAGAGGTCAAAAAATTGTTTATTTTGTCAAATATACAAACACTCCTCAATTTAGACTCATAAATCAGTAAGGAAGTTAGTGAAACTTCAATCAAACTATGTGGATAGCACAAAATATCTACAACTTCAAGTACCGTAACGTGTTTTTTGGAAAAAAATTATCTGTCATAATTTTAGAGACAAAATTTTGAATTGTAGAATCAATAGTTCTGATACGGAAGATGCTAGAATCAATTACACTCAAAATTCTAGATCTAAAATTTATTTTGATGGAAAAATCAACTCATTCTACCCTCCTTTTAATGAGATATAATAACTTTGGTCAGAAGGCCACTAATTGAAAAAGTAATTTTGTTAATCATCTTAGGCAACAACTTAAAGAGTAGTCTTCAATTCAAATAAATTTAAAGAAATGGAAAGAAAAGACTGAGAAAATTGAAGAATGTGGGTTTTCCATGTATGCACATGACTGAGAACAAAAATGGTATGTGTATAGTGGTTATTCTAAACATATTGTTGGATACAAGAGTAAATTCCTATTTCTAAGAGAAAATGGAAAAGGAAGTATCGAATTTGGGAAGAATTCTCCAGGAAAAATAAAAGAAAAGGAAAATTCTACTTGGATGAGAAGACCAAAGTGCATAATGTCCTATATGTGGATGGTATTAAATGTAATATTATAAGTTTCATCCATATGTGGAATAATGGGTATGATGTGAATTTCCATTCTAAAGAATATGAAATGAAGAGAGAGGAGAATGCTAAGTTGATTGGAAAAGTAATTAGAACCCTAAGAAATATGTATGTGTTTGATTATTTAAGAATAAATTGTTTTTTAAGAAAAATAGATGGAACCTGGTTTTGGCATAGGAGGATGGGGCATGTCAATTTTTACAACATGGTAAAGATCAGTAAGGCAGAGGCAGTCAGATGTATGAAAAAATTGTCTGAGACTAACAACTTCATATGCTAGTATTGTCAATTTGGTAAGAAGATACAGAGTACACTTCAAAATAAATGAGTATTCATCATCTAAACCTTTAGATATAATACATATTGATATTTTTGGTCCCAAATCGCACAAATTTCAAGACGTGGCGAGTACTTTATTTTTTTAATTAATGATTTCATTAGAGCTACCTAGATAATGTCACTCAAAGAAAAGTAAGAAGCACTGAGTAAATTCAAAGTGTTCAAAAAAATCAGGTTGAGAATGAGAAAGATATAAAAATAAAATAGTTAATGTCTAATAGAGGGGCGAATACACTTCAAATTATTTTGAGGAATTTTATGAAGAGCATGGAATTCGATGGAAATACTAAGTTTCTAGAAATCGTCAACAGAATGGGGTGGTATAATAAAAGAATATATGCATTCAATAAATGACTAGAGCAATGATGGATGAAGGGAAGGTTTCCAACACTGTATGTAGAGAATAAACTCATGTAATTGTTTATTTGTCAAATGGAATTGGTCTTAGTCCTAACTGTGATAAAACTCCTTATGAGTTATGGAAAAAAAGGCAAGCCTCTATGAAACACCTCAAAGTCTTTGGTAAGAAATGTTATATAAGAAGACATGATAAAACGTTAGGAAAGAATTATTCTTGGGAAGATGAGGGTATGTTCGTTTGATTCCTTTATAATTAAGGATACAAATGCTATAACAACAGAACCAAGAAGATCAAATAGTGCATTGATGCCAATGTAGATCAAGTATTACCTCACTCAAGAAAATCATAGAATGATAAATCATATGAGGAGACTGATATTATTTATAAATTGGTAGAACCTAATGAGATAGGGGAAGAAAATAAGAAGAAGAAGAATAAGAGATGAGTTCCTCAAAGGAAGAAGATCTCATTTAGATATGTGCAAAAGCAACACCCAAAGAGCCAAATAATTGTAGACATAAAAGTTGGCGTTCATTCTAGAATAAATTTTAAAAAGGAATTCCTAAACAAGAAAACCTTGTTTTATTCTCTCAAATAGAGTCCAATATTTTCAATTAAGAAAGTGAAGATACATTTTAGATTAAGGGAATGAATGAAAAATTTGATCAAATTGAGAAGAAAAACACTTGGGAATGGGTCCCTATGTCAATGATAAGATTTCTATAGGTACCAAGTGGGTGTTTAAAGACAATTTGAATACATAATGGTGAGTGGTAAGAAACAAATCCAGGGTGGACTACAAAGGTTATGCTCAAGTAGAAGATATATAATTTGAAGAAAAAATTTACCTCAGTAGCAAGACAAGAAGATATTAGGATGTTCTTGGAATTTACTAGTCACAACAAATTTAAAGTCTATCAAGTGAATGTCAAGTTGTCATTTCTCAATAGCGAATTGGAAGAGGAAGTGTACATTGAATAGCCAGAACATTTTCAACTCTTATAAGATGAAAATTACGTTTACAGATTGAGAAAAGAATTATAGGGGCTAAAACAATCTCTAAGAGCTTCGTATACAAGGTACAATACGTATCTATATCAGCAAGGGTTTAGTAGAGTAACATTAGATAGCAATTTATAAATTAAATATGAAAATTTCAATTTATTGATCATTGTTTTGTATGCAAATGGAATTATTTTTGTCAATGATTTGGAGGAAATGGGACCTAATTTTTTTCAAGAAATGCAAAAGGAATTCAAAATGTCGATGTTGGGAGAGTTGTCATTTTTTCTTAGGTTGCAATTTACAAAATCATAGAAAGGTATCTTCATTTCCCAATCCAAATATTTGAAAGAAATTTTGAGGAAGTTTGGAATGTAAGAATGCAAACCTATCAACACACCCATGGTGTCTCGCTATAAAAAAAGTAAAGAATATGAGTCCCCTGATGTAAATAAGACCACTTATAGGTCTATGATTGGAATTTTAATGTACAATATTGCTTCCAGGCTTGATATAATGCAAGTCGTTAGTCTACCGGATGGATTTCGATTAAGTATAAAATAAAGCCATGTAGATAGATTTTCAAATATATTTAGGGTACAAAAGAGTCTTCCATATGATATGAAAGAGGTACAAAAATTAATTTGAAATCATATACTAATGTTGATTGGGTAGGATACATTTAGGACAAGAAGAATACAGGTGGAGAAACATTTTCCTTGGGAAACAACTTGATGCATTGTGTAAGAAAGAAACAGAAGGCATCTTCTTTATGTACAACTAAGGTTGAGTAAATAGTTATCGCTACTTGTTATAAACAATTATTTGGATGAAGAAAACCTTAAAAGAGATCAAAGTTTAGTTTTATTATACAATCCCTATCATGTGTGATAATACTAGTGCCAATAGAATCTCCAAGAACCCTATTATGTTTTCAAAGACTAAACACATTCCAATTAAGTTTGATTCCTTAAGAGGTTAAATTTCTACTAATGTTGTTAAACTTCAATGTGTGGATACTAATGAGCATATTGCAGATAATTTTACAAAACCCCTTGACAAGGAATTCTTTGAGTACCTTAGGCAACAGTTGGGTGACATGTGATTGAGTGGTGAAATAACATTACAAAACACCACATCATGGAGGTTCAATAAAACAGTTCATCGAGGTATTGATTTGGAAATAATCCTGGTTGATGGAATCTAGGAGATGGAGATATGTTCATGACCAGACATGAAGATTCATAAAATGGCGTTGATGAGAAGTAAAAAGTATTGCATATATTTAGCAACGGTGTGATGCCATGGTTGATGGATTCTAGGGGATGCAAATTGGTCTATTAATTGTCTTGGCATGGAATATTGGAGTAATTGGCAGAATGCTAGATAGAAAATGCAAGAAAGAGATATAAATTTTAATGGGTAGATAAACAACAAAATTTTACATGAATTTCATGCTATGATCAATTTTAAATAACAAATAAAAAAGTTGAAAATCAGGAAATGTATGATACCCCTCCTTACTAGTGAAACATTTATTCCACTTGGGTATAACATAACATTATAAAAAACATGGGCCAATAAGAAAGAGATAAGTGGTAATTACATGGCACACAAGATGATGTGGCACCTCAATAGAGTGACACATGGTAAACCTTATGGGATTGCTAAGTGCGACAAATTTAAGTGAAACATGGCATCACTTGGAGACTACCATGTGGTAATTAATGATGTCAACGACCAATGTGGAAAAACTATAGGATTTTTTTTTGTGTTAATTATATAAGGCCTACATATTATAAAAGTGTTAATATTTTGTGTGCTAAGGTTTGGTTATATCTCTCATTTTTACAAATCATAAGCACAAAGGTTAAGGTTTTGGCCCTCTACATAGATACTTCATTTTAACCCACAATTTCAAGCACTAATGAGCTAGAGGGACAAGTCCAAAACATGATCTAATTTTGGCATTTCAAGTTCCAAAATAGTGAAGCCATAGATAGTTGGAAAATTCTAAATTAAATAGTCAAGGCACATATATTAGGTTGATTGACATTGTTAAAGGAAATTTTACCAGGAGTCAATCCAAGAAAATAGTTTCCCATGGAAATTAAATGATAATGACCTATAAAAGGTTTGTGGACCAATTGAAAGGTTTTCTGATTCAATTAGAATTTAGATAACAAGTCAAAGTGTTAATAGGGTCTGAATGAAATAGAAGAATGACCCGTAAGTTTGTTAATGTTGCAATATAAAATTAAAGGTGTGTGAATCAGAGAGAGAAGGTGTGATAAAGGTGTATTTTGCTTATGTTGAAGCTGTTATGCAGTGATTAAATGAGAAATCAATTAAGGGAAGGAGGTTGTTGAAGAATTGTCAAAATATATTTAAATAATACAAAATGAAAGACATTGTCTAAGATATTTGTTTGAAAATGTATGAGATATAGATATGTTATGCTACAATAAGTTGGTGCCCATACATATATAAGGTTGGTTCCTTTAGAATGTTGGCTCTTCGTGATATGAGGGGGTTGGTTCTCCTCTAACATGGTGCTCACAAAGCATGATTTAATCCAAAATAGGGTCTTCAGATTTGCATCATAAGTAAACAAGATTTTGTGTTTTTTCTCCCAAAAAGGATTCCACGTAAAATCATTTTGTACAAAAATCATGTGTATAATTTTTTATTGGGTTCTTTACTACATTTGATTAAGAAATAAAAAAAAATAAAAATCATAAAATGTTTATTCACCCCATCCTCTCAATATTTACTGATTCCCAACAACTTGCTTACCAAAAAGGGCCTTAAAGGTCCCTGTGGATAGGGAAGGAGGCTCATAGTTAGCTGATATGGGCTGGCTGCTAGTGGAAGTGGGGGTTTTTGGTAAGAATTTTCTTATTCTATCCGTAATCATTTGAGGCATAAAAGGAAGGAATGCACTTTTTCTCTTTTATTTATATTATTTTTTTTCAAAAACAAGATGCTAATGTATCTTTCTTATTTTTGTAGGAGATTAAATGAAGGAAAGAGTAGATCAACTAATGAAAAAGGGATTATATTAAAACCTCTTGAAAAACTATGCCAAAATGTGATGGCCCTTAGCATTGCAACAATAATGTTATAACTCCAAGAGTAACAACCTTAATTTTCAGCCTAGGCTTCATACAAACTTAAGAGGGTCTAGCATTATATCTTCAATAGGTATTAACTCTTTCTCTCATTGACTTATGAGGTGGAAATAATGAAATGAAAGATAGATGTACAAAGAACAAGTTAACTAATATATGCTACACGAAAGTTGCAAGTGCAGGAAATAACTTGTTGAAAGGAAAATGGCATGCAAACTTAGGTTCATTGAAATAAATGAAGGCACACTTCCATATTATATGAAAAGAAATAGAAACACACCTGAAAAGATTTATGCTATCTTGCAAGGAAATGAAATCACATTGCTGAAGGGAAGTATAAATGTTAAACCCTAATTTGTAGTAAAAATGGATTTCAAAGAAAAACAATCAAAGAATCTATAAGGTCTCTCTACCCTCAAGTTCCATTATCAAGGGTCTAGGAGTGTCATAATATATCAACGAAGAAAAATCATGAATTTATTGTGAATCTGAGTGACTTTGGAAGGTTGGTTACAAATAACTACAAGATCCCTATTTTGATATAAGAGACAATCCAAAAATTAGGTAACTAGGAAAAATGTGAGTTGTAGGAGAAAATAAGGTATGGAGAAGTTAGAAAATAATAAAATACACCTATTCAAAGCATCATAACACCTGGTTGAGAGTTCCACTTAGAAAAACTCAAATATGTGGGTTTCTTGTAGCTACAAAGTAGGTTATAGTACATGAAACAATAAAAAATGAAAAAATAAATAAATAACAATAAAGGGGAATGAACTAAGTGCAAGGTGGAAATGTAATTTAACTAGTGTACTACTACAACTATTATCACCAAATGCTTGAATAACCTGCAAGGAAATATTGTTCATGAAAATTCCGTAGTGAAGCATTCATGAATGCTATAAATAGAAATAACTTTGAGGAATGCTTTGCAAAATAAAAAAGATGCATAACAAAATAATAAAGGAGGGATCTACAGAACTTGGGGTGGGTGTGGGGAGTAACACAAGGAATCTCAAAACCCTTAGAGTAATTCCAGACTAAGATCTAAAATAATATATCACTTCCATTAAATAAAAATTTTCTTATACGTGTCACGGTTACAAAAATTTCTTGAAAAAACTATTCTTTACTTTTTCTCCTATGCTCACATACTTCTCTACACTATTCTACTAGGCTACTCGGGCCTTTTATTTATCAAAATGAGTAGTGGGTAGCATTGTTGTGAGGAGGACTACCTTTCCCTCCAAATATCCTTAAAAAAGGGCATATTGCTTCTTGGTTCATCTCATAGTAGCAAGAACGGTCATTAAATTCCCTCATCCAATTGATTTGATACTTTCATGTAGCAGGGATCAAGTCCCATGAATATCTCAAGTTGGATCTCCTCCAAATTTATGAATAGCATTTTCAAGATCCTCCATAATAACCATGTTATGAACATAAGATATGAAAAACCTAATTGACTCTCTTAAGAATTCATTAATATAGGAAAGTACATTATAACGTGAAAAGGGTAGGATTAATATAGCCTTTATGTGATTAGGAGAGGTTAGATGGGACTTATGTTTTACCTATTTGGAAGGCCCATCAAATAAGTCCAAATTCTTCTTGATTTTGAGAAGAATTTGAATTCAAGTTCAATTAGGTTGAATTACATTTTCAAAATTCATGACTCTATTTCAATGCTAACAGTAAGATTGAAAATAGTCGTACTTTATGGTTTTAAGTAGGTTTATAATTGCATATGATCATTCCATCTATTATAATTTTTTTATTGAACTCAATTTTTGTGAGTATAGTAGCTAGTATTCACATTTTTTTTGGTATTATGTTGATAAGTGTTTTTATTTTGGAATGGGGTTTCATAATTTTATTTTATTTATCAATAATTACTAGGAATATGGTATGGATTTAACCTATACTAAATATTTTAGTAGTATTCACAGATAAAATATTCAGACTTATCTTCATAAATTATGTCTTTTTAATTAAATTGATTAATTAAAGAACAAAGTCCTATGAACGTGACTTACCGATTTTTGGGAATGTGATATTACTAATCCATGATATTGGCCCATCATATTTCCACAAATCCTATTTATAAATTAAGGATCTCTAAGGTAAATATTTGTTTTGAATGTATATGTTTTTAATAGTGGTCGTTCCCCCCCATCCCTACTGTGATATGATGTCATCTAACATGAAATGGGATTGCATATCCCACTATAATTTGTGTATGGCATGCTCTCCTCTCACTTCATTAATCATGGCATGAAGCAACACAAGGTTAATATCGCAGACCAAATAGGGAGGTACAAGAGGACTCATTGAGAGAATGCTATCAAATTGGTAGTGACGGGGAAAATTAGAACATAGATTCCAAGTTAGCCATTCTAGCCAAGAGATTAGCGAACATCCCGTTCTGGTCATATGAGGGTAGTGACCAACCAATGTGACTTCTTAGATATTCTACCTAATATTTGTTATGAACCACTAGTTATTTGCTTGCAACACTAGTAGTATTTCTTGTCTTCCCATGTTGATGTCTTTCAAGGTCTAGTACAATAAATTGTTTTTTTAATTTCCTATTTACAAGATGCTCTAGTTATATGAGGTCTTAGTAACCTCAAGAATCTAAACTTATATTGCTGGTCTAGTTTCTCTTCGTGAAAACTAGTTGCAAATTTTTTATGTAATCTTCATTTGATATAATGGAAAGTTCCCAAATTGTAAACAAAAAAGTTGATTATAATAATATTTTTTTGTGGTGTAAATTGTATTTGTTGGAAAACTAGAGATTACAAAATAATATTGAGATATTTAAGTTATTATCTTGCAAGGGAGAACTCTCCAAAGACAAAATTATACTCTTCGTAAAGAGGTATGAGGTATTTTTTTCATAGGAAATTCCAAATTTAGCATACTTAAATGGAATAGCTAGCGTAATTGGACATGGAAATATACATTTGGAAAAAATTACCAATATAATAGGACCATGATAGAAACTAAATATAAGGATCTAAGTTTGACGTAGTAACAACATGAATTAGGTATTTGGTGTCTCTCGTAGAGCCTCCCATTGGGTCCGGTATGCTGAGATGCTACTCTATGTACTCCATCCATTGGTATAAGTCCTTTATCTAGTAATGTAGATGATAGATGGAATGGATGTCTTCTCCATGATCATGTTGGTCCACTAGTGTTTTTCTTAGGGGAAATTTATCTGCTAGAAAAGATCAATTATTTTCATAGACTAATTAAAATAGTCATGAGTGTTCTGAGAGTCAAGTACCTAATCCGTCAACATAGAAGAATTTGTGTCTAAGAGTTGAATTCTATGGGAGGATCCTCTCCCCCCGCACAAGATCAATCCTTCTAGACAGGGCCCATTATGAGGTCATGGAAACGAGAGTTTTCTTTGTCGAGACGGCAGTGCATCCACATTTTGCATGTATAGACCCATTCCTGATAGTAATTTTCTCCCATGTGGACATGGTCACACTAAGGAGGCATGGTGGAGGGGAAAGGGATGGTAGAAAATCTAGATACTAAGGCAGGAAAGGAAGGAGTAGCTAAAATCGAAGGAGAACCACTTCGTAGAGGCATATAATGGAAGGTCAACATGCAAATTAATATAGCCAAAGGATGTTATTAGCCACAACCATAGAAGAGGGAGAGGAATATTATGGGATAGGAATAACAAAGAAGGAGGGGAACATACAGAGGTTGAAAGCTAGCAATGAATGACTTAGGTATAGAGAGTATGTAGAGCACAAAATCATGTAGAGAGTTATCAAGAGGGAGTCACAAGGGAGTGAAGGAGAGGCAATAGGTGGAGGAAGGGATGAAATGCAAAAGTATTACAGATATTGAGGAGAGGACCTCCCAAGCTTCATAGGAATTTGGCCCAAAAATAGGAACAAAGGGAATCCTCCCCAACTTTCAAATTCAAATGGAAATCGAAAAGGAATGAAAACAACTCGAGAAATAGAATTAAAAAAGAATAACTATAGGACCAGTGTGTTGGGTACGGAGTAACTTATTACAATTAGAAGTAGTCCTATTAGAAAGGTTGAGTTATTCCCCACTAAAGAAATGGGGAAAGAGGAAATGTGCTAAGTAGTTCCATATCCTTTCTCATAAATTGAAATGGTTGAATTGAGTATCAGATGTTGTAGAGAGAGACACATAATGAATAATGTTAAATGGATCCATACATAAATTATTCCCTCGCTAGAAAACCCCTTAGAAAAATTGAAATCAACTACCTTGCATCAAGACCAAGTTTAAAAATAAATTTTAGCTTTATATTTATTTATATATATATATATATATATAATATATATATATATATATATATTATATATATATATAGTTCTTCTTTTCCTAATAAAATATTTGAATAAAATAAATGAAATGATGAATATCATTATTGTTATTAATATGTAAAACATTTTAGAAAAAAATGTATCTCTTTCCACCCCACACTTTCTATTATTTTAATTTTAAATTTAATAATTATTTTCAATAATTCATGTAATTAAATTATAAAATTATATATATATATTATATATATATATATAAATAATTCATAGAAATTATATAATTGGTTGAAATACTATTATATTATAAATTAATACTTAAAAAATTTATTTTTTTATAAACATAATGGACTTAATATCTTCCTCCATAAATATGTCTTTTTAATACAAACTTTAATAAAGGAAAATTAATTTTTATAACATAATCCAACATATATTATATATATTAATACATTATATTTTTAAATATTTTAAAATTGATTTCACTGTCTTCATTTGCATTTATAAGCAAACTAATCTTTTTTAAATACAAGTTTTATTTCAGAAAAATAGTTAATTAAAATTATATATATGTGTGGGGGATTTTATTATTTCAATGTTTAACTATACAAATAGTATTATTATTATCAAGACGCCCAATAAGGAAAACGAGACCAGTGACAATAAAGATGGTGCAACATTCTTTTTTTTATCAAAATTAATCTATTATAGAGTTTCCATATAATTATCAATGAAACATGGCAAATGGATGGCCATGGAAGCATATAAGTTTAAAAAAATCCATTGCATATAAGAGATTATCTACAATTGTGTAACATAGAAAAATATAAAGTGGAATTCAGAAAATATAGACATAACAATATAATGAACTTGGGGATCATCATTTCTCAAAAGAAGTTGCAGGATCAAGATCCTAAGTGCCCAGTATTGGTGACATTTGTCTCCTTCATGAAAGGTGTGTCTCTATAAGTAACAACAAAGAGTCTAGATTGAGCATACATAATCACAAATGCTTCTAGACCCACTAGATATCATTGAGATGGACAATTATCTCATTGTAACTCTCCTACTTTTCCAACATGATTATGTGTAAATAGTTTTCATTTTTTAGTACAAAGTGATAGAGTAGAGGTAGTGATTTCTATTGTACTTGATGTGTCTAAGTTATAGAACCCAATCACCAAATTTGGCTTAAATGTTAGAGTCAGAGTGGCCTTTTCTATCACAAATTTCCCAAGCTTTGAAGTACCAAATTTCATCCTAAATATCCAAGAAGGTAGTCATATGACAAAAGTAAGTAGAAATTTGGACATGTGATTGGGTATAAGGCATGCCAAAAAACTTTGGCCACCTAAACCAGTCTAAAACATTTTTAAAATTACAATAATTGAAGTTATCCATTTATTTTAAATATTATGATATGTCTATCTTCCTTTTGGAGTTCTTTCCATGTAATATAATAAAAAAAATGTTTTTGGATGCAACATTGTCCTTGCCCATTAACTATATGTAGAAATAAAAAATAAAAAAGGAAAGAAAAATTGTTAAATTTGATGCCAATAGGAACCCAACAACGCAATCTTGAGAACTATTGTACATAAACTTTGCAACTTTGCTTAAAGAAATACTGTGACCATCAAGTAAATAATTAAACATTTAAATTTGCATCTAATACAAGTAGATATTAAGAGAATATTTCACTACATAAATTAAATTAAATTGTTGAAAAAAATAAATAATCATCAAAATACTTATTTATCTACCAGTTTTAGATGTCAAAATATTTTGTATAATTTTTTATACTTCTAATGCATTTATTGATATTAATATAGTACTGCATGTTTCTCAAAGATAGATTATCTAAATATATATAAATTCAAGATTCATATACTCTATATATAAGGATAGAAATAAGGATATAAATAAAATGGAGATAAAGATACAAGTGCTGAAAATAATTATAAGATCGAAGATTTATGATGGTTCTTAATCATAACCTTACACTTATGATAACTTTCTCCTTCCATTGTATATCATATATCATTGTATATATAAAAGATATAAAAGAAAAGAGACATGGAGAAAAAAAAAACTTGACTTATATGTGATATTGATACCATAAACTTCATTTTCAAAAACAACACAGTAGAATTGATATAAATTTCAAAGAAATATATATCACTCACCATTTATAACCAAATCAACAAATGTGAATATATCAATGTTAAAGCATGTTTCATGCACCCTAGTCAACAAGGGAGAAATGACCGAGATTAGAGCTTTTAAATAGCCCTAGTTATTTGGTGTGGTTGTTCTCAATGGTTTTTAAGGCTCATTGGCCTATATGTTTCTTTCTCTTATGAAAATAAAATAGAAAGGATTGATCCTATCCTACCATTAATCTACAATTAATCTAATGTTTAAGTTAATTTAATTGATTTTTAAGTTAATATAATTAGAAGACTATATGCATAATATACAAAGTATGATACAAAGAGAATGATCATTCTTTGAATATTACTATTAAATGAATCAACATAAACAGGAAATACAAATAACCAATTGAAATTAAATCAACACAAATATTTTTTTTTTTATTCATAAAATAAAATCACACAACAATAGTATTATTATATTCTAAATATTTTATAATCAAATCACAGAAAGTGGAGAATACCATAAATTAAAACAACTATGGAAATGTAACTGACATAAACATTAATCAATTGAATAAAATCAAGTCAATATATTTTCAAAAGAGTTTAAAAATAGTTCCACAATTGCTATAATTTTTAATACCATTTCCTTTGTGATATTCTCCTCCTTACGGGTGCACACTCCACTATCCTATATTACAGATCCCTCCCCCTTGTTCACAAGAATTCCATCATCTTATATATGCAAAGGTTCCCTCTTTTTTATTATAAATCGATACATATGGATTATTATAGACATTCTAGATCGATACATATGGATTATTATAGACATTCTAGATTCAATTGTTCCCCGAAAAATTTAATGGGAAAAAATACATCGTTTTCAAAGTAGCCATTCGTTGAAAATTCTCCACAATCTATGGTATCATGAATTTATTTTCAATGATTGAGAAATTTTCTTTGTTGCTCTGCTACACACTGAAAATCAAAAACATGATCACCATACTTGAAATCTTATCAAAGAGATTGTTACATATCCTCCATCAAAGGGTAAAATTTATCACAGTAAATTAAAAAAAATGATAACTGCAGTGGTAATTTTTTTTATCTTATACAAACCTGCAATTAAAAACATAATGGTTCTTTTCCTTTTTATTCTTTTTTTAATGAATTTAAGGACACTTACTGTACATTAAACCATAGATTTTCTAGTTTTTGTTAGCCATATATTTGACTAGAAATTATGCCATGTTCACAACTAATAAGCTACATTGAGAATTCTGATTATTTTTTCCCTTTCAAAGTTAATATGGAATTTTTTAATTTTTTCCACAATAATGTTATTTCTCAATGATATTTTCCTCCTTTCCGATATGTGCCTTCACATGACTCTATATATTTACAATTCGGTATGGTATCGTTAGTTGTCTTTGTACCTATATTCATAGTTTTTATTACAAACCTCGAGTATTTTAATTCCAAACTTCTGAAATTTGTAAATATTACTTTAGGGCAGAAACAAGAGTCATGGCCTCATCCCTCGTGATACATTATACTATTCTAAAGCATTGCATTTATATATGTTAATATGTATTCATGAGTTTAATATGCTTTGTAAATATTACTTTAGGGCATAAACAAGAGTCATGGCCTCATTTGATACATCATACTATTTTAAGGCTTTGCATCAAGGGAAATTTTAAGGATGGAAAATTATCTTGAAGTTAAAAAGCATTGGAGAATCTCACTAGTCCCTAATATGCAAAATATAAAATGTTAATTGATGTAATTGTAAAACTATTCAAATTTATAATGGTTTTATATATACTCTCTATATAATGCTAATGACTTTTAAAGTAAAATAATCTTATATTTGAAACTTTGGGCTAATCATTTCTGTAAAAAATGGAAATTGACGAATAGTTTTTTAGAAAAAACCATGGAAAATTAGCACACCTGCAAAAATTATCCCCTAAAATTTTCCATGCATTGCATCTATATGTATTAATATGTATTCACGAGTTTAATATGGAAGTGATCCTTGGTGTTTGGTGATAACTTTAGATTATTTTCATAAAAAAATCAATGATTTTTATTCCAATTATATCAAATCCACATGATATATCCTTTTGAGTCATTGCCATTACATACCTTACCTAGATTACACATGGTTAGGATTGTGAGGTGGCATATTGTTGTGTCTTTGGGGGAAATACGTGCTAAGTTGGTTTTATGAATGGTTGACATTTGTTTGCACAATTCGATGATGTAGATTGATCGAGTAGGGATTAGAGTAACTACCCTATCCCTATGCCATTGCCAACATCCATTCTCTCGAAAATTTTCACTGAGAATTTACTCTCCTACAGGGTTAGGGCTTACCTGCTATTGTTCAATGTTTATCCCTAGTAAATAACATTGTATTTCTCTCTTGCCTCCACGATGAATCCCTGGATTAAGCCAATGCTCCCAATTTTGGTTTTTTTCTAAACGTTTTCTTACTCTCTAGTAATTTTTCCAGTCTCATCCCTTTTTTCATTCACTATTTAATGGTTCACTCTTGTTCTCATTTTGATGTCTTATTTGCTTTGGCAAAGTTTTAATCTCCTAGCCAAGGTTTTCATTGCAAAATTTTAATTCTTGAGTGAAGGTTTTGTTGACCACGGTGTTGGTAATGGGTAAAGAACCTAGATGTCACGCCCCCAAGCCTATGGTAGTCTTCCAACCATGTCGGTGAGGTGCGGCACCACCGAGCACTTTCTTTTTAACAATACTTGTGCACATGGACTACGCCTAATTCACAACCATGTACTTAGTTTGTGTTTCGCAACCAAGTATAATATGAAATTAACCTTTATATCAATGAACACCCATACTTATTCATTATCCACAACAATTATAAAAGAGAACAACAATTGCACGATATAAAGGGCAGGGGCAACTCCCGAACAAGTCTGCCCAACAATATATTATATCAGTATTTGAATATTACAACCATCACAAGTAATGCTTGGCAAACTCCAAGCCAATACTTAGTGAATTTTACAACAAAGGCAAAAAAGCCTTTACAACATCTTCGTGCATGCCTTGCATGATGGGCGGGTGCTCATCCGAGCCACCAAGGCACCCTCGTCAATCCCGACACAAATCTGCAACCATCACCCAACTTACGGCACACCTTGCCAACCATCAACCAAGAACTAGTTTTGCGCCTTTACCAAGTTGTGCACATGAGATATGTACATCCTCCAACCTGAACTGTGCACTTCCTTCTTGCTATGCAAAGAGCACAAGTGATGAATGTCGAATGATGATCAAAAGCAAGCCAAACACCATCAATATATACGCTCGTTTGGTGGGTGGTCGCTTGCCCAACCGACCCCCTAAATAGTGGCTTGCACACTTCAACAACGCCCAGGAAACATGTTGGCCAACCCACATGAACGCCCACGCTCCATTGGGTATAAATCCTCCATCGCTCCACGCTCATTCTTCAAGTGTCACAAGTCGCTCCAAGTATCGTCGCTCAAAACTCGTGCGTTCATCACTTTTCTGTGTCGTGCTTCCCGGCGCTCCGCCCACGTGCGGTCGTGCACGCCCGAGCGCCCGGTGCCCACTCGTCGCACTTCAACGAGGGCGTTACATCCTCCTCCACCTGAAGTCGTTTTCGTCCTCAACAACATCCCCAAGCATCAATATCCATGATGTCAACTCCTCCACATATGGCAAACATCCCTGCAACATATGTAGGACTTCATCTCCACCATGTCTCATCTTAGCGACCAATTTTCACCAAGATAGTCCATACCAAAGTATGTCATAGATGTCCATGACCATCGACCACCTACCACAATCTCTCCATGCTGCTCTCCACCATGGAAGGCTGATCCTTCCAACATCAAGCTACATGTCTGCTGCAACAATGTGTCAACTCCATCATGTGCATCATCTCCACCATGTGCAAAATGGCCCATGATATGTCAAAAACTATTAACACACCTCAACCATGTGCCAACATCTCATCTCAACAATCAGAAGTCATCTCAATCCATGATCATCAACCACCATGTCACATTCTCCACATGCTACTCCATCGTGGAAGGTTGGCCCCTCCATCTCAAGCTACATGCCTACTGCAACATATCGTGTGAACCTCATCATGTGTCGTCCTCATGTGAACTACTTCCATGATATTCCAACGCAATGCCAACATATCTCTGTACATTGTCGACCCTCATGTCTGAACTAGTCGGGTAGCTAATCCAACCATCACACTCAAATCATGAGAATGCACATCCTCATGCCACCATCAGTCGTCTCTCAAAACATCCCTGTCACATCCTGAACTCGATCAAGAATCCATCCTCATAAGTAAACCATGCTCAGGTCCATGAAGTAGTCCTCATCTCATCTGCAACATGTCCATGATGTTTGGTACCAATGTGCTAAAGAAAATCAGCCACATCTATCCCAACATCATCCATATGTGTGCCTCCTCAATATGAAGAGACCATCTCATCAATCTCCAACTCTCGAAGTGCCACATCCATGTCCATGAAGCTACCTCCATCAAATCTGCAATGTGTCATCCCTCAAGTCTTCCATAGAAACAAGTATACACTTTCCTCATCTATCCATGTGCTGCCCATGATCAAAGATCAATCAGCGCCCATGTCAAAGTAGTTGAGTCTCGGATCAACCCATGCCCAAGTGTAGCCACCAAGGCATCATCACCATCGTAACTCCATCACTCCAAAGTGCCTCATATCGATCATCCACATCAAGTCACTCTTTTAAGCCATGTCCATACATGTACTTGAAAGTATGCACTCCATCCTGCATCAAAGTCCCTGACCTCAGCTCCTCAATGCATCTGATCCTCTAAGTCCACCATATATGAAGTCCCCAAAAGTCACAACAATCTCATGTCATCATGAGCTCCATAAGCCATCCCCAACCAACACTCTCGCAAGCATACAAGTCTCGACCCAAAGGTCTCTGCAAGATGCCTCAGCTCTCCATGTAGTAAGAATGTCCCATAGTCTGCTCACAACTCCATCCAAGTCCATGGCCTTGTTGTACAAGAGTGCACAAGCTCTCCACCGGCTCATAAGTAAAACATCTCCATGTCACAATAGCAAATCCATCTGCACAAAATCCCTGCTTCGGCACTCCTCATTGGATGCCCATAAATGACACCTCTACAAGTGCTCCTGCATCATGTCCCTGCATAAGGTTGCCATGCTCCATGTCTCCAACCTGATGTCCATGACTAAGTTGCCCATGTAGTCCAACCAAGTAGACCCATCACAAAAATTGGTCATCCCTATCCAAGTTGTAATCTTCGGTCTAGTGAACTCGGTCACCCAACCATATCATCATCACATGAGTCTCTCCATCATAGCTCCTCCAACAAAGGTCCCACCAAGACTTGCTCTTTGTCTCGGCCATGAGAAGTCCACCCAAGAGTGTGCCCTCCAATCTATCCATGAGTCATGTCGGGCACTTAGCCATGTGGCTAAAGCATGACCCATTCTGCCACAACGATCATCAAGTTCCACCCTTGTCACGGGCCTTTGTACCTTCTACCATAAGGTCAGAAAAGACCCCAACAAGTCCTGCAACAATCAACAATCCTTGTTTCTCCATACAAGGTCTCATCATAGTCATCCATGGTAAGATGCTCCCTAGCATCGACAAATTGACTTTGCCCTTCCCTGCATATGGTCCATCTACCAAATGCTCAAATGAGACACAAGTATCAATAGTACTTACATCATCATCATCATCATGAGATTCCTCCATGAGAGTACCCTCATCCATACATGTCTGCAAACTGCACGATCCTGTTCCAACTTGATCAATCTCAAGCTCATCCTCCATCATGATCATGTCTGCAACATCTCCAACTACCACGACTTCCTCTTCCTTGTTTGCACAATCTGCAACTTCACCTTGCTCCATTGTCCAACCAAGTTGAAGAAGCTCATCTTCAACATTCTTCTCCAAGACTACAAGCTTCTCTTGAATTTGGGGATTCTCCTCTTTCATCCGCTTCAACCTGTATAAGGTAAGTAAGAGCTTCCCTTCACATTCTTCCAAACCTGCTATTCCTTGTACTTCGTCTTCCCCGGTTCGCAGTTCGTTTGGTCCACATACGCCCAAACCGTGTATACCTGCTCACACGCAGTCCCACTTGCCCACCTGACAAGTGCCCAAATCGTATGACCAGCACGTAGTACCACCTGCCCAACTCTACGACACCCGGTTCCAACCTTCACCAGCTTCACCAAGTCCCCTGCAACCATGAACTGGCCCTTGTTCCACTTGTATGTGAAACTAGCTTCCTTCACCTGTAAGTACCCGTTTCCACTGTCACGAGCAACCTGCTCAACCAATTCTCAAGTTGTGTATCAGCTTTCATCTGCAAGCTACACCAGCTCCAACCGAAGCTCGGATACCAACTGTTAAGTTGTGTATCAGCTTCAATGCTTCAACACCCGAACCTGTTCAGGAGCTCTGATACCAACTGTCATGCCCCCAAGCCTATGGTAGTCTTCCAACCGTATCGGCAAGGTGCGGCAACACTGAACACTTTCTTTTTAACAATACTTGTGCACATGGACTACGCCTAATTCACAACCGTGTACTTAGTTTGTGTTTCACAACCAAGTATAATATGCAATTAACCTTTATATCAATGAACACCCATACTTATTCATTATCCATAGAAATTATAAAAGAGAACAACAATTGCACGATATAAAGGGGAGGGGCAACTCCCGAACAAGTCTACCCAATAACATATTATATCAGTCTTTCAATATTACAACCATCACAAGTAATGCTTGGGAAACTCCAAGGCAATACTTAGTCAATTTTACAACAAAGGAAAAACAGCCTTTACAACATCTTTGTGCATGCCTTACACGATGGGTGGGTGCTCACCTGAGCCACCAAGGCACCCTCGTCAATCCAGGCACAAATCTGCAACCATCATCTAACTTACGGCACACCTTGCCAACCATCAACCAAGAACTAGTTCTGCGCCTTTACCAAGTTGTCCTCATGAGATATGCGCATCCTCCAACCTGAACTGTGCACTTCCTTCTTTCTATGCAAATAGCACAAGTGATGAATGTCGAATGATGATCAAAATAAAGCCAAACGCCATCAATATAAACGCTTGTTTGGTGGGTGGTTGCTTGCCCAGCCGACCCCCTAAACAGTGGCTTTCACACTTCAACAATGCTGAGGAAACATGTCAGCCAACCCACATGAACGCCCACACTCCATTGGGTAAAAATCCTCCATCGCTCCACGCTCATTTTTCAAGTGTCGCAAGTCGCTCCAAGTATTGTCGCTCAAAGCTCGTGCGTTCATCGCTTTTCCATGTCGTGCTGCCTGGCGCTCAGCCCTCGTGCGGTAGTGCATGCCCACCCGACGTGACGTGCCCGGGCGCCCGTCGCTCGCCCGTCGCACTTCAACAAGGGCGTTACACTAGAGCTCCAGTACCTCTATGCATATATTCAAACAACTAATTTCCATGTTAACGTCTTTCGTGCCTCTTTTCTTACGGCTTAACCCTTAGAGTCGAATGCATTTTGAATGTTTTGATTGTTTTTTGTTTTTTTCTCTTTTTTTCTCAATTGAACATTAATTTTGTTTATTTTCAATGCCCTTACTAAATATATCTATAGGACTATTCAATCGTTCCCAAATATATGCCTCACATGTATATAGAGGTTTTTAGTACAATTTTGTTTACCTTGTTGATTTACCTCTTGAGAAGAAATCATATTCTTGGACCCTTTTAATAATACCATTGTGGTGTGGTATTTTGATAGATGTGCTTTGGTGTCTTCTCTTTGGTGGCTAAGACTTAGAAAGGATGGTTACAACTTTTCCCTTTTCCATAGGTTCTTACTATGAGTGTACTTTTGCTCTCTCCACATTGGCTTAAAACTCTTGTCATGGAGTCATTTGTTTGCAATGGATTGTGAAGCCTTAGTGGTTATATAGTTTCTCTTACTCCAATTTGTATATTTATATATATATTTTCTTGTTAGAGGAAAGGTCATGGCCTTCATTTACTAGATAGTACAAACTGTTAGGTTCAAACCCATTTGGGTATATTTTAGTAATTCGGATTTTAATGTTGAAAATACCCCTTATAGACTGTCTTTTGGATAGTAATAAAAAAAATGATGGATTATCTATCCTAAGTAATGGTCAACTATTTTTTTTTAAAGAACCCCTATAGGAAATGTGTATCTCTCATTCCTGCAATTTCCCTCACAATGTAAAACATAATTTAGTATAAACACAATGAAACCCTAGTATATTAGTTTTGGTTGTGCATGTTTTAATCTCTGGTTTTGTTTGTTATGAGTTGTTCTACTGAAATCACAAATTCTCTCATTTTTGGTTTAGGTTTTAAACAAAATGAAAAACCCTGAACTTTACCTCACATGTGTCTATATCTTAGTTGATACTATCATTTTTATTTCGTGTTTCTCCTTTATGGCTTCGAAAGGCATCGACACTACTTACATCCAAAATTTCTTTATACAAAGGTATGTATATATCATAGTTGAAAACTTCTCTATTTACACAATACCCTTTGTTTTCTTTCTTGTTTTCATTTCAAGACATTTTATCACATTTTGTTGGTTTACTCAATGTATATTATATGCATATATTTCTTTGAAAATATATAGACTTGTTCTATTGTAGAGATAAACCAGAAAACCTCTATGATGGAGGAACCATGACCCTTCTTTGAGTCCTAATTAGTTTACTCACCCATGATTGAGGTTTGTTTAAGGGTTCCAACCTTCAACTTTCCTTCCAAACTATAGGTCATGTTAAATTTCTCCTATACATAGTATACATGTATATATATTTATAATTATCTCACCTAAGTTTTACAACTAATTTCTATCGTCAGCTTATAAACTTTTTCCTAGTAAAGCTATGAATAAGTTAAATACTATTGGTACCTAAAATCCACACACCTTAGTAAAATAATAATCCACTAATCAAAGAACTATTTTCCCTTTCTATTATTGTCATACCTCTCTTGTTCCTACAATGTATCATAGTTAGCTTAAAGTATTTTCATCATGAACACCCCATTATTTTTATATATACAGAGTCTATAATCTTAAACCAATATATATTTATATACAACCACCCTGCAAAATAAAAATTCATTCCATAGATATCATTCTTTTCTTCAAATTACTTATCCTATTCTCAAAAATCTAATACAGACAAACTCAACCTACTCCTTTCTAAACCTTTTCTGGATAATGGTAAGAAGCTTCCATGATCCTCCCAACCTTGAACTAGTTCTTTACCAGTCCCCCCTCCCCCTGCCCCACTAACTTATCCCAAAATGTCCCATATGGAGTTCTATCCTTAGATATTAATACCTCTTGAACCCTTAGTAGTTTCCTACTAAAATTATTAGGTTCTATTGGTCTTTATCTCCCACTAGATTATCTTCAAGAATTGTCTTTATCTTCCACAACTCTTGAATTCTTTATAGTTTCCACATGATGGAATTTATCTCTAGCCATTTTTCTTTTCTAATGGTGGCTTGTCTATGTATCTTTCTTCTCCTTATATCTTAGAAGCAGATGATAAAAGGAGGATTTTATGTTTTATTCCTACCTTTCTATGGATAACCAATCCAACTATTTTTCTTTGGCATTTGTTAACAACTTAAAACAATTCATTATTTTATTTTACCAAATAAGTTTTCCATTATAATTGCATTACATACTATTACTTTCTTTAATTAGACTTCAAGTAAAGTAAATAATATAGTAACTCTTTTGGGGCTATTACATCTGCCCCCCTCTAAAAAAAAACATTGTCACTACAAGAAAAAAGGGCATTGGTGAGGGGCGAAAAATTTCACCATAAGCTCATTGGTGACAGTCAAAAGAGAATTTGTCACCAAATGTGGCATCACCAAAAGTATAGGTGTTGTAGTGACATACAAAGTCTATCACCAATAATGATTTATAATGACAGATAGAGACCATCTCCATTTCATATGAGCAATGGTGATGGACCATAGCAATGATGATGGACCATAGCCCCTATCACCAAAAACTGAATGTCACCAAAGGTGGCATTGCCAAAATTATAGGTGTTGTAGTGAAATTCAAAGTTCATCACCAATAATGGTTTACAATGATGGATAGTGACCGTCACCATTGCATATGAGCAATGGTGACGGACCATAGCCTTGGCCACCAAAAACAGAACGTCACTAAAGGTGGCGTCGCCAAAAGTATAAGTGTTATGGTGGCATTCAAGGTCTGTCACGAATATTGATTATAATGATGGATAGTGACCATCACCATTTCATATGAACAAGAATGATTTATTTTGATGGACCTTTAATGACCATCAATATTGGTGCATATATATGGTGACATTCATTGACCATCACCAAAAGCTGCATTGATAGAAGTATAGGTGTTGTGGTGACATTCAAGAACCGTCACGAATAATGACTATAATGACAGACAACAATCGTCACCATTTCATATCAACAACAACGATCTATGGTTACGAAATTTTGAAGGTCATCATTATTGATGTGCATATGTGGTGGTGTTTATTGACCGTCACCATTTCATATTTTTGGCGAGGGTCGAAAAATGTCATCAAAGCTCATTGGTGATGGTCAAAAGAGCCTTCATCACCAAAAATTAATCGTCACCATTCCATATGTATGTCAGGGAACGATGGAATCGAACCACCAACCCCCTACTTGTAAAGCAAGTGCTCTTCCATTGAGCTAGCACCCTTTAAAGAATTATATTTTTAAAAATTAGACCTTGAAACTTCATAAATTTTAAATTCTACGACTTTCAATAAATTAAAGTCTCGGAAATATTTTACTAAACAACCAAAGCAACATCGAAGCTATAGGTCCCTACCTAATGGTTACTGAAGTTATTAAAATTGGGTGGAGGGGAAAATAGTTATGTATAAGAGAATCAATATTTTCAGTTGAATACTCAATCAGAAGTGAAACTCTAAAGACATTTATAACCTATAAATGGCCTATAACTATCAAATGCACCAAATATTGCAAAGGAAATGTCATAAGTGGATATCATATGCAAGAAGAGGAGGTAGGGACTTGGAACCCTTGTACACCTTGGCATGCCTTAGTACTTGGCACATCTTAGCTTGTTTGACTTTTCTTTATACTATCTGGCACATCTTAGCATGCCCCAACATTCCCTAACACACCTTGGCAGTCATGACCTCACAACTAGCATTGCATTTTTCCATGACTTGGGAACCTTACATTCACTAGAACACCTTGGCACTCCCTAGTTATCATGCCCTCCGTTATCCTCCATAATTTCCCAGGCTGATGTGGAGATCGATGGAGGTAACCACAGAATAAGCTTTTAGGTTGGTAGCTAGCCCTACCAAACTAGAGAGGGATCTCTTTATGAAATCACAACCAAGAGATGACTAGAATGTAAAGGATTTTAGGCTAGATAGCTAGGCTCAAGTAGGTTTTTGGAAAATTTAGGGACTTGGATCTCTATCCACTGGTGTCTTGTCTGGTATGGACTTTGTCGAGGAGGTAAGGACTTGGAACTCTATTTAGGATAAAGCACCTAACATGCATGACAGAAGCTCCCTAGAATAGAGTATCTCCTACCTAGAAGAGTGTCCCCTGCTCAAAATATAGAACCCTTCTTTACTGTGCAATTTTCATAAAGATAAATCTATGCATAAAATATTACTAAGAAAAACACCTAAATTAAGAAAAGTGAGCATCTAAGTCAAACTATAAAAGTATAATAAATATGGATCTATATAAGTTCGGGAAACACTAGACAAGCATGATTTCATACAACAACAATAATATGCCTAAAATCAATGTGATTCTTTCATCGTTGCTATACCCTCATAGCAAAACTAGAATCTATAGCATGTACTCGAAGGCTATGTGCATCTGTTGAAGGTGTAGATTGAAAGGATCTGCTGAGATGAAGTACTATTGAAGGAGATACACCTTCAAAACAATAGATAAAGTCTCCTGTGAATTCAACCCATTTTCACACAGACCAAGGCTGCTACTGGGTACACTTCTCCGCTGAATGGAAACTACAATGTATTGTAGTACTGTTGAAGAAAAAACACCTTTAGTGCAACACGGATAAAACTCTAATAGATATTGTCACTGTCGCCTTGATTGTCGATGATATCATCAATATAGGTAACAACTTTGATAATTGAAAAACCAAAAGGTGAGATGCATAGATCATTTGAAATGACAGATTTGTGCATACTTTATTATTGTTTAGGAGAGTTAGTATAGAAAATGCAAGGTAGCCTGTTGCATATTTATGTCACAGATCAAGGATGTGAATAAATACATAAAATATTAAATAGCATGGTATAAGTCAATTACAGGTTCTTTTGAAACGGGAATGGGATTCTCCTTGTCTGGGTTCTAATCTAGTGGGTATCACTTTAAATCAAAAACTGATAGTAATGGGGTTAAAATTTTCTCACAATTCATGAAACGTCCCAAATTTGTTCTCCAGAAAGAAGCAGAGTGAGTCGTTCGGTTTATGGAAGGGAACACCCTATTCATAGGAAGATAACTTGAAATTATTTGGGCATATTATTTATTATCTTCTTATACATGTGTGCTTTCAAAAGATAACCACATCCAAATACTCAATAACAACTCTAGTAACGTTTATAGATGTAAAGCACTTTTGAGAAAACTCATCACTTAATGATAATTGAGCGAGGAATATGTCGAAGGATTCAATCTTGCACTCAGTCATAAAAAAGAAGTTGGGGTATCCAACACCTTGCCAACAAACCGAAAACAACCATAATGTGAAAGGCAGGTTAACTACGAAACCTCTTTCCCACCTTCTAGTATTGTTCCCTCTTGAATTCCAATAGGTATTTGGCTTCCTAGATCCACAAAACTCGTGCCAGGTAAACTCTACATGATACAATTGTGACGCGCAAGCTTGACACATGCTCTATTTTCCCTATAAAAAAGGGTAAGTCAAAATATTATGACAATATTAACAGTAATTTGATCATACACTATTGAGGTATTGCATGGAATAAACAATATACTATCAATGCACTAATGAAGAACTCAAAATAAATGAATTTCTTATTGCTATAATAGCGCCTCTTGGGATTCTCGAATAGAGCACCTAAATTGCATGGAAAAATCTTGCTAGAATAGAGTACCTTCTACCTAGAAGTGTGTCCCCTACTCATAATATAGAACCCTTCTCTACTGTGCACTTTTCTTAAAGATAAATCGATGCATAAAACAAAACTAAGAAAAACACCTAAATTAAGAAAACTGGGCATCTAAATCAAACTATAAAAGCATACTAAATATTGTTGTATCTAATTTTGGGAAACACTAAACAAACATTCTTTCATACAACAACCACAAGATGCCTAAAATCAATGCACTTCTTTCATCATTGCTACAACCTCATAGGAAAACTATAATCTACAACATGTATCCCAAGGTTGCATGCATCTACTAAAGGTGCAAACCGAAAGGATCTACTGAGATGAAGTATTGTTGATGGAGAAACACCTTCAAACAGGGTTTTAAGAACCCCCCCTAAATTTATAAATATAATAAATGGGTGAATCTCCATGGTATATAGGAAAAATGGAAGGCGATTTTATCAATAATATAATATGTATATATAATTTTTTGGCGAATCTCTCACGAGGC
>APFE031664168.1:0-11201 GCA_000404065.3 Pinus taeda | reverse complement strand
AAATTGCCAAGTTGTAGCTAGAAACTAGGGTTTGTGGAAAAATGAGGAATTTGGCGGGTCTAAGGGATGGGAAGTGTTTTATAAGGTACTTTAAGGATAGGGGGAGGTGTATGAACATCAGGATATGAGTTTTGCTGATGATTTGGCCGCCCAAGAGAAATTGCCTTCAAAACCCTAGGAGAGGGAAATGAGCTTGCCTAGGCACAACTGAAGCATGAATAAGGTATAAAATGACTCATTAGACACTGACATGATAATGAAAACCCCATAAATGATGATAGACTCAGCTGAATGATGACATGGACCGACATTTGGACAACTTTAGAAGGAGTGAAAGCAAACCCTAGACCTAATGCCCAGTGACCAAATTTTGCTTGAAAACTCTTTGAAATGACAAAATTTGACCTTGACACTTCAAAATAACTTTGTAAGAGCATATTTGATCACTGGAGGAAGGCTATAAAGACTGACACTAACAGTACCAACAGTTATCGCCCCCAAAAAGGTAGGATAATTGCGGATGTGCACTGATTCCAGGGCCATCGATAAAATCACCATATGGTACAGATTTCCGTTACCGCGTATGGATGATATGATGGACTGTCTGAGTGGGGTAGCTTACTTTTCTAAGATAGATTTAAAAAGCAGATATCACGAGATTCAGATACGTGAGAGAGATGAGTGGAAGATAACTTTTAAAACCAATGAAGGCTTATATGAATGGCTGGTCATGCCGTTTGAGTTGAGCAATGCACCCAGCACCTTCATGAGACTCATGAATGAGATGCTAAAGGAATATATTGGGAAGTTCGTAATTGATTATTTGGATGACATTCTTATTTTTAGTAAGACACGAGAAGAACACTTTCGGCATGTGCGTAAAGTGTTGGAGAAGCTACAACAGAATAAGTTATTGATAAATTTGAAGAAATGTACGTTTTTGCAGAGAGAGTTAATTTATATGGGATTTGTGATAGTGGAGAACGAATTGAAGATGGATCTGGAGACGGTGACAGCAATCATAAATTTGCTGTCACCGAAAAATTGTTTGAGGTACGTAGTTTCCACGGATTAGCAAGTTTTTACAGGAAGTTTATTAAAAATTTCAGCGGAATTTGTGTTCCTATGTTGGAGACCATCAAAAAGGCCAGCCAACCTTTTCGATGGACAAAAGCAGCAGAAAAGAGCTTTCAGCTATTGAAAAAGAAAATAACAGAAAGACTGATTCTCAGGCTACCAGATTTTCAAAAATTATTTCAGGTACGTTGTGATGCTAGTGGAACAGCAATCAGGGCTGTACTCAGTCACGAGGACAGACCAGTGGCATTTTTCATTGAAAAACTGAATGAGAGTAGGCAGAAGTACTCCTCGTATGACAAGGAATTCTACGTAGTGGTACAGGCGCTAAGGCACTGGAGGCATTATTTGTTGGGGAATGAGTTCGTGCTGTTTTCAGATAATTTTGCATTACAATATGTAATGTAGCAACACAAACTTAATCGTAAACATGCCAAATGGGTGGAGTACTTACAGAGTTTTAATTTTGTACTGAAACATATCAGCGGGCAAGCGAATAAGGTAGCCGACGCATTGAGCAGAAAAGCTTTACTATTGCAGGAAAGCACTGTGCAGGTTTTGGGCTTTGAACATTTACGGGATCTTTATAAGACAGACACAGATTTCAGAGAGGCCTATGAGGCGTGCCAAAACCCTTTGATAAGGGGAAATAGTCCCTGGCTGGACTATAACATACAAGAAAAATTGCTTTTTAAGGGAGGACAATTGTGTATCCCCAGTTGTTCTATGAGGGAGAATATCATTCGTGAAAAACACAGTGGGGGATTGGTTGGACACTTTGATATTGACAAGACCTTGGAACAACTTAGTCACTTTTATTTTTTGCCAAGAATGCGACGGGACGTACAACGTTTTGTGGCTAAGTGTAAGGTGTGTCAACTAGCGAAGGGAGATAGCCAGAACACAGGATTATATACGCCATTGCCTATTGCAGGTAGACCTTTGGATTTAGTGAGTTTAGATTTTGTGTTGGGACTGCCAAAAACACAGAAAGGATATGATTCAGTGATGGTAGTGGAGGATCGTTTCTCAAAAATGGCACATTTTGTACCTTGTCGGAAAACTAGTGACGCCACTTACGTGGCCCACTTGTTTTTTAATGAGATTGTCAGATTACACGGGTTACCAATAACCATCCTATCAGACAGAGACGTGAAGTTCACGGGACATTTTTGGCGTACTTTATGGAAAAGGATGAACACCCAATTAAGCTACAGTTCTGCTTATCACCCGCAAACCGACGGGCAAATAGAAGTTGTGAACAAAAGTCTAGGAAATCTGTTACGCAGCTTAGTCGGGGAGAATTCTAGGATGTGGGACCGAGTGCTAGCACAAGCAGAGTTTGCTTACACCGATTTGCCAAATCGTAGCACGGGTCTCAGTCCTTTCCAGATTCTTTATGGCATGCACCATCGTGGAGTGCATGAGCTTCGAGATCTTGGTCTACAGGAACGACGAAGTGCGGATGGAGAAGATTTTGCAAATGCAATGAGGGACTTACACGAACATGTGAAGGCAAAATTATAGGACAACAGCTCGAAGTATAAGGAACATGCAGATTTGAGGAGAAGAGAAGTTCATTATGAGGTAGGGGATGAAATTCTGGTACACTTGCGTAAGGAGCGGTTCCCTAAAGGTACGTACAACAAACTGAAGTACAAGAAGATAGGGCCTTGTAAGATCTTGCGAAATTTTTCAGTGAATGCCTACGAAATACAACTACCACCTGGAGTAGGCATATCACCTATTTTCAATGTGGCAGATCTGTTTCCGTATACAGGCGATCTATTGGAAGAAAAGAAGGATGAACCCGGACAATCCACGCGGAACACCCTGGAAGACAAAGGAAGTTGGAAAAGACAAATGCCTTATGTCCAACCTCTTGAGATCAAAGGCATCCTTGAAACTCAGGTAGTTAGGCGTGCTCGGCGGAAAAATTATTTTCAGTACCTGGTCAAGTGTAAGAACCGTCCGATTGAGGACAGCTCATGGCTTGACGCCAGGCAGATTGAACGAACAGGGACATCGGTAGAAGAGCTCATGAGCCGGAGTCATGATCTTTTCTCACCCCGGGAGCCTGAGGCAGTAGCATCCAACTCACTGTGACGAGGCAGAAAGGACTCCAACCAGGTTCACAAGCGAGAGTCTATTGAATTGTCAAATTCTATTGAGAATAATTTTTCTTTTATTTTATTTTACAAATGAGCAAAAGCTAGGTGTCTTTTTATTTTTCAGTTTAGGATTACTGTAGTTTGGTTGTTAATTAAAAGGTAGTTTAAGAAATTAGAAAAATAACCATCAACTGTTCCTACAAGTCTTGGAATGCCAGATGACTGTAGTGACGGAAAGAAATAGAACTTATGTAACTATTTTTGTAACAGTTAAACCAACTGCAAGCATCAACTGCAAACAGAGGGCTATAAATACAAAAGACATGTAATAGAGAAGGGTTCAGTTCAGAAAGGAAGAAGTTGAGTGAATTTATTAATAGAAACTATCAAGAATTCAAAACTAGAGATGTATTGTCCATCGAAATTCCCTACATAATTATTTGTTGATTTTCATTCATATTTTCATCACTTAAGAGACCACTGTATCATTATAAATTAGTATACTGTCATGGCTACTGTACAAGTATAATTCACAGTTAAATTTAAGTCAAGCAGATAGAATCTTAAACAAATTCCGAGTCATAAGACAATGAGTCGCGCTTACGTTCAAGCGCACAACAACATAAACTAAGGACAAGCGAATACGTTCAAGCGCACAACAACATAAACTAAGAACAAGCGAATACGTTCAACGCACAACAACGTAACCGAAAGGTAAGCGAAGGTGCCACAGGTAACAAATACCATACCGGTAGGGCCGAGTTCCATTACATAGACAGAGACCAGTCTAGTCATGGTGGATGCAAATACCATCGAAATTACAACAACCCAGGTCAAATACAAAACCCTGAGTTAGGGTTCGTGACCGACCAACAACAGGGTCATGCTGGAGCCATATCTTTACACACAAAACCGAACTAGAATGATAATGGCAAACAAATAACAATACAGTGACCAGACACTAGACTAGCGGACGGGACATCCTCCAAGAAGAAACCTGCATTCACAAACAGAACAAGTTACAGGCCTACCCAGAATATACGCAACCGAATACCACTGAGTACAGGGGAATACGCCGCCCAGGTCACCCATGAGGACCTGCAAGGAACCAGAAGGAAGATTAGGGCGTGTAGAAGCAACATTAATTTGATAAACGAAACCCTTACCCGAAGGACGCGAAGAGAAGCTGTATCTGGAGCAGTGAAAGCCACTGAGCGACTCGAGAGAAAAGGGGCAAGTGGCTTAGACCCAGAACGAGGAGAAGATGAAATTGAAGCAAGGAGAAATAGTTTACCTGTGTTAAAACTGAAGGTGTTTCCTGAAGAACCCTGTGCTTGCAGCCAGAGTCAAAGCCGCATCATAAGAAGGCGAACGAACCCAGATAATTACCAGCAATCGAACTTGGAATGAAAACTCAAAAAACCAGTAGCATACATAGAGACCGCTCGATGAAAGCCACATGACAGAGAACAGGAAGATTGAATTCAAGCCACAGTCGAAATACGACCAACCGAAGTTACAGTGATAACCACAAGCAAGCCAAACAACCAATTATTCTACCAAAGACATAACCAACATAGTAACAGTGTGACTTACTGAGGATTGAGCACAAAACCAGGCAAGTAACCTCCATAGCCAGACAACATTGTTTTCGAACAAGCGAACAGGATAACCAAACAGGCAGCGAAGGTCTCAACGAGTACCGAGAACCAGTTGAACCACAGTGCAATGCCCACGAATTTCATTACAGAGCCGAAGGAACCATAGCACAACGCACCCATCGTTTTCCCAACTCAGAGCTCACAAACCCTCGGAGCAATAGAACAATAACCGAAGAAAGGTCAAGAAGGCGCGTTAAACATTAGGGTTGAGTAGTATACAGAGGTAGGGTACTACCATTGAAGTCTGCATTTAATATCCAGCTACCACCAACCTACCAAACCGCGAGAGAACACCATCGAACCGCCACGTAAACAATCCATCACATAGAATAAAGTGCAAAAGCATTGCCAAGTGGGCTGGGTCCCATCATGTTTACATTGTTTATAGACATGGTTAAATTTGTTACTTTATTTTTATCACCATTATGCACCCAAACAACTAAAATTATAAAAGTGGGTGTATGAATAGTCTTCCACTCAGAGATTGTTAAATTTCTCTTTTCATTTTAGTTACCATAATGTTGTGAAAGTCATTGTCAAATTTGACTTAGAAACAAATACACGATGCTCTCATTACCATAGCCAAAATTAATTTTCTCTTGGTTCCTATACTTTATACTCTTCTTTGTATTTCTTTTTCTGAATTGTGAGATGTGGGAAAATACAATATATTTGAAGTTGAGAAACTGAATGTTTTGGATGATTATAATGTTTAAGGAGCAGATGAGATATGGTTTTTTTAATGACATGTGAATAATTAATTAATAATATATATGAAAATTTTATTTGTCTATATTTATGTGAATTAGATGGTAGTTATGTAGTATTTTAAAAATTAGGGATATGAATGAGTGTTAAGAACAATATTTTGTTGAGTTAATTATATATGGATATTGAAATATAAAAAAAATGAGGATGATTTTTATATATTGAGACTTTTTAGTGGTTAAGTAGTACAATTCAATCAAAGAGTTAAAAAATATTGTACCAATTGGAATAAGTAGGTTAAAGTGCACAAACTTCCGAGAAGATGTTTTTCACTTTCACATGCACTATCACTAATGGTCATTTGAGCTGCGCCATATTAAAAGACAAACAAATTCATGTTACTTGTAAACATTCAATGACGAAATGTGGATAGCTTAGGTATCAATTGACATTAAATACCCATCCAACTAAAATACCATCCCTAGATATAAGAAATCAATCTACCCTAACCATGGCTATTTATTTATTTCATATATTAAAAATAATCAAAATACTCAAGATTGAAACTATAAGGGCGTGCAATTGTTTATTAGCTAGTGAGTAAATATAAGATAAACTACAATTCTATAATCTTTTATATATAAATCCTAAAAAAATAGGAATTCATGAAAAATGTTTAGTAGTTTAAAACAAAAACACATTGATATTTAGAGTTCTACATCACATACTAAGTACTGTGTTTCAATTCAATTGCTATATATGGTGTAATTGTTCCAACAAAATTGTTGAGGACTAACATCAAGCCTCATCCTTTTCTCGAAGATGCCATTTAGTTGGACTCTATCACATGAAATTAAGTACTACCAAATGGCTTAATACTCCTCCAACCTCATTAGTGAAACATGACACCATAAAAGACTCATAAAATCATATCTTTGTTCATTCTTAGATATAGATAAGCTTACAATGAGTGTTTGAAATAAATACTTGTGAGTATTGCAAGTAGTTGCCAAGTAGTTAGAGATCATAGGTTCTATTTTTGTGTATTGGTAATTGTAAATCAATATACCCTAACCATGGCTATTTATTTATTTCATATTTTAAAAATAATCAAACTACTCAAGTTTGAATATTTTTCAAAATTAAGAAAAAAAAACTCAAAATTATTGAAAAAAAAATATGGCCAAACAATACTCAAAGTATTAAAAAATATGACAAGAAAAAACAATCCAAAAAGGTATTAAGAAATTCATAAAGCCTTGCAACATCAATAAAAAAAATTGGGATTTGATCTTGGTGTTGTATGTAATATTTTAGAGTTAAAGAAACAACTATTTAAAAATTCTTGGTAGAACACTTTTTGATATTTTTAAGTTCCACATAGATTCTCATTCCAATAGGTTGATACCACTACTTAAAAAGATGGAAGTGGATAGCTATTAAAATATTACTAACACATTATCCAAAACATAAACCTAAAATAATGTAGAACAATGTGTACGAAGTCCATAAACTTTTACAACCACATAAAAAAATATCTAAATTTGTAGCACAATGATAATCTCACTCTCACTCACAATCATTACAAATCTAAAATATATATAAAATAATTCTTCTATTCCAATAACCTATTGGTATAGGTTAGGGAATCCTATGACAAGTAGGGTTAAATAAGTGAAAGTAGTATTGGGTATAACAATTTTTTATACGGGATTTTCAAATGGTTTGGGAGGGTGTCAAAATATTATTTTTCCTTGCAACTTCATTATTTAAAGAAAATATTACTACATTGCTAAAAAATTACTAGAAGTCTAACCAATAATTGTGGGAAGGAGAAATGAGAATGCCACAATTAGGTTTGCGATTATGTGGTGGTATGATTTCAAGTTCTTGATCTTCCTATTATGTGTTTCTCATACCAAATTGTATGCAACAATAGTAACAAAAATAACAAACATAATCCTCAATAATGTGAACATGATGGAGAATCCTCTAATTATAATGAAACATATGATTACATAAACAATATCAAATTGCAGTAATGAACAAGCTAGTTTAGCCTTTTGGCATGGAGGGCTCGTAGGCATCAATGAGGCTTGACATAGCCTTCTCTCTTATGATTGAGAGACATCCTAACATTTTGAAAAGAAAACACAATGATGAGAGAAGAAGAGCATGGCATTTTAGTTGTAGATGAGCTTCCCAATATGACATCCATAATTATTGATGAAAGGATTTATGGTGGTTTTTAATGGGCTCATACATCCAAGCTGCACAAAACTATTATGGGTAGGATGAGTCAACTAAACCCCTAAGCCAATTCAATATTCCACTAAAGTCTTAACCCCATCATCATTCTAATTCCACAACAAAAAGAAGAAAATAAAAAGAAAAGGTGAATTAGGATTCAACACAATGGTAATATGAATAAATGGTGTCTAAATCTCTAATGCTCACTCAATAAAATCAGTGGATAGGGCAACGAAAACATCCATTGAATACATCGACTTTCATAACATGAAAATCCTTACTACATGAAGTAATTGTTATAATTTGGTATCTTAGGCTATACTTTAAGAAAGCAAGAATCAAAATAAAAGTTGAGGACATTAAAACACTTTTTCCTCTATGTAAGATAATCATATCACCATTATGCACCCAAACACCTCAAATTATAAAAGTGGGTGTATGAAGAGTCTTCCACTCAGAGATGGTCTATTTCTCTTGTCATTTTAGATACCATAATGTTGTGAAAGTCATCGCCAAATTTGACTTAGAAACAAATAAGATGCTCTCATTACCATAGCCAAAATTAATTTTCTCTTGCTTGCAACAACTCTCCATCTGAAAGAATATTTTTTCAATGAAAGATATGAATTTTAGAGGAACCAAAAACATTAAATTAATGAACCAATGGAAAAAATAGAATAACATGTAGCTGGCATTGTGTCAACCTTCAGTGGAGTTGGAAACTCCTACCCTTATAAATCTCATATATAACCGATGAGTCAAATAGAGACACTTATTTTGAATATGATATTCTTAACTTAGGAAAATAGAATTCTTTCCTAAATAAAGACTTTGAAAAAGCTTATAATGGGATTAACTAAAAATTTATCGTCAACATGTTTACATTGTTTATAGACATGGTTAATTTTGTTACTTTTAGTTTTTTATTTTACAAGAAATTTTTTACTCCACAATTTCATTGTGAGTAGGTTGGTACAATAAACATGGGTAGATGCCCCACTTCCAATTACATTGTCTCCATCTTTGAATAAAAACTGAAAGCTCTTCTACATTGAATCCAAATTTAAGAAAAAGATAATTTCAATGATAATTTTTATCATGACAAAAATCCCATCTAAAAACTATCATTCCATAGATAAATAAGAATCATTTCTTATGAGCATAGAAACAAGCAGAACAATCTCCAATTTATCATTGCTACTCAAAATATTAACTCAAGTCCTTGAATTTCCTAAAAGACTTGCCCTCTTTCTAACACTCATAAGTGAGTTGGCAATAGGGTTGTTTAAGTTATTATTGAAAAAACTAATAGCAATGAGAGCCAATGTGTTGAGACTTTTGGGAACCAATTCAAAGAGCTCATTATTTGAGAGAGTCAAAGAAGTGAAGAGATCCCAAAGTGTTGAGAATTTTTGTTATATGCTACAATTCTAGGGAAAATAAAATCTCTAGAACCAAGTTGTTTGAAATTGGTTGTTCTGAATGGGCAACCACTACAGGTTCTTTCTTTGATTTCACCCACAAAATAGTTGAAGATTAGAGCAAAAATATTGACATTAGGTAGACCAAAGATTCCTTGAGCATTCTACTATTGAGATTGTTTCTATAGACTCTATAGTGTTGACTTTTGTCAAGTGTTGCTCTTAATTGTTTTGATTATACATTGGGAAGGCCCATATGAGAGAGTCATTTCTCAAGTGAAAAAAAAATGGGAATAAGAAAGTACTTCATGTTTCCTCCTTAGTATGTTTTTCATTCATTCACATATCCAAGTTGATGAGACTACATGTTGAAAACACTATTTAGAAAGGATAACCTGTGGAAAAATTTAACTTTTCACTAAACTTAAAATCATACTCATATCACTAGCACATTGCTATATAAACATATCACATTACATGTGTATCACTGTGGCAAAGCCATTCATTGAATTCCAATCCCATGACCAATGCCAATGCTTCCTTACAAAAGTTGATATTGATGAACATAACTTACCACAATTAAAATGTTTTATGAAGAAAGAATGAGTATATAACCTATACTAGAATTATAAATTAAATGGCTTTGAAATGTTTTCTGCCAAAAAAATGAATAGATATCACATACTAGAATTATAAACTAAATGACTTTGAAAGAAAACCAAAAAAATATAATAATAGCAGTGATGCAAGTTCTCTTGGAATATTGGTATTGTAGTAACAGGAATAATTCATCACATCCATTAAGAAATATCTTACCGGACTAACCATATTGCAACCGATGCCATACAGGACAATACAAAGAATTGCAACAGCTGCCATACAGGACAATATAAAGAAGTATCTTACTGGACTAACCATATTGCAACAGATGCCACACAGGACAATATAAGAATTCAACTCGACAGCCATTCCCATCCATGTAATGTTCTCCACCCCGACTAAACGCTGAACATCCACGAAGAAATATCTTCCCGAATTTAACATAGGGCAACAAATTCGATAGAGGACAATATTATAACTTAAGCAGCAAGCCCAGCCATGCAGATTTCGTCCCCTGTATTTATAGTTTGCTACCCGTTTGAAAATTTGAATTATTTGGAGACCGAGCAAAATGTGAGCCCTCCAAAAATTCTTTTTACCTCATTAGCCGAGGTCAACGAGGGGGGTTGGAAATAGTTTTCAACCAGCAATTGACGCGCCTTGGTTTTACCTCATTAGCTGCGTCATTGCGCCAAGCGCAAAGATGCCCATTATCATTTGTTCATCTGCTTTATACTCTTTTTTGTATTTCTTTTTCTGAATGGTGAGATGTGGGAAAATACAACATATTTCAGGTTGATAAACTGAATGTTTGATTATATGGTTGATAAATTTTTTTGTGTAATCACATGAGTTATGCAGTATTTTAAAAATTAAGGATATGAGTTGATTGCTAAAATAGGATTTTGTTCAGTTAATTGAATATGGATATTGAAATATGAAGAAAATGAGAATGATTTTTATGTATTGATATTTTTTAGCTGTTAATTAGTACAACTCAATCAAAGAGGTAGGAAATATTGGGTGAATTAGAATAATTAGGTTAAATTGCATAAGCTTTGGAGAAGATGTTTTTCACTTTCACATGCACTATCACTAATGATCATTTGAATTACCCAAGAAAAACTAATTTCTCACCAATTTTTTAATAAATTCATGTTACTTGTAAACATTCAATGACAAAATGTTGATACCTTAGGTCTGAATTGACATTAAATACCCCTCCAACTAAAATTCATCTAATACCCATGTGATTGTTATATCATTCTCCTCTACTTAAATTTAATATAGTACCATTAACTCTTTTGCAGAAGATGGAGTCCAACCAATTGCAACAACTAGTCCTAAGGCCCCAAAACACCAAACCTACATAA
>APFE031664165.1:23003-65363 GCA_000404065.3 Pinus taeda | reverse complement strand
TTATGAGCACCGCGTAGTTAACATCTACAATGCATGCCATAATCCAGTTGGAACATCTGCTATCTAAGCCAATCTTAGCAAGGAGGCATCTAAGAAATCCCCAGTTGATACAATCATATGCTTTTTTTAGATCTATTTTTAATAATGCAGCACCAATCTTCGTGGGTGCATCCCAAGTTTCAATTATTTTTATTTAAACCAAATACATTTAAAACACTGTTGGTTGTAAAACTGAGTGATGACATTTATTTATTCATTTTCCTAACCCCATTGATTTTATTGGGTCCCAGAAAATAAAATTCAGAGCGCATGGACACAGATTTTATATTTTTAATTGTACTTTTTCTATATTTTTAACTCTTTTTACGTTAATTAAGATCATGCTTATTTAATAAATATGTTATTTTCTAAAAATTGGAATGATAATGAGACTTAATAATTGCAAGAATCTGCAACTCCAACACTCTGCATTTAATAAATATATATTTTTAATCACACAAACTCCAACACTGTGCATGTAATGAACATATATTTTTAACTGTCCTTTACCTTGATTAAGGTCCTACATATAATAAAATATACAATTTTTTCTAACAATTGGAATGATAGCGAGAATTACTAATTGCAGGAATCTCAATCAGATAAACTCCAACACTCTGAATTTAATTAATATGTCAATTCTAGACAATTAAGGTGACAACGATAATTATGACAATTAAGAGATACAGGAATATGCAATTGTTGCCAACCCTGAGAAATTTACATGTTAGTGGCAGCGATATTTAATTGACCAACCAGATTATAAACAATTTTATTGCGTTGTCAAATATCAGTGGAAAGCTAAAACAAATACTGAATCTTCTGTAAAATTTTAATCCCCGAGACGCTGAAATACAATCTGCTATCCATAATATAAACAAATATATTGCGCTAGAAAACTAAAACAAAGATTCTATCTTATGTAAAAGTTTAAACCCTGGAGACACTGAAATACAATCTGCTATCCATAATATAAAAAAATATATTGCAGCGCCAAATATCAATGGAAAACTATAATATAAGGTTTGGGTAACCGGACTGAGCCTGTTGCAAAAGGAGGTCATGAGAAGGCTAAATTGCTGAAGGTCGTGATAGGTCAGGTTGAATTGTTGCTTAGAGGCCACGTGAAGGATGATTTCTGCTGTGAAGCTAAGAGAAGGGATGATTTGTGGCTGGAGAGATAGATTGGATCATTGTTGAATGTTTAAATATTTCATTTGTGTGAAGAAGATTTGAACACAGTTTCCTTTTTTTCACTGAGTTGCGTGAGACAACGACGAATGGAGACTTTTTTTGGTAGGAGAATATGATAATTGAAATTTGTTGGTAGAGAGAATGTGTTAATTGAGTAGACCTATTCCTGCTCATAATTGGATAATTGGACAAGATAGAGTGTGGTGTTACAACCACACAACCATGAACACTTTGGAGCATTGGGCATGGGACTGGTCAGTGCCATGACTGAAATAGGTCTATTTGGGAGCTGGTGCAGACTGAGCATGGGAGTGTATTCTCACCAAATTTTTGGAAGATTTGCACTTAATTTAGTGTGGGAAAAGTGTCCAGTGTGGAAAAATAGTAGTTGTAGTGTGGGAAAACACCTATACTAGACCACTAGTGTATAGATAGCCGCGGAGAAGGATATTTATTGTATTGTGCATCCTATGAACATTGTTTAAAGAGTTGTTAAACCATTTGTAAACACACAATGTTTGTGGGTTTAATCACTATTTAGATAATTCCCTTTGTTGGGATGGGGTCCTCTCGATTAGTTTCAGGGTTAAAATAACCCAAGTTTTGATGTGTTTTTTGTAAATAATGTAAAGTCTCCATGATTTGTGGATGCGGAGTGCCCAAATGATGAGGAGTCAAAGGGGTTTTAACCCCTTGTTTATGTAAAGTTTGAGTCAACTTTTGAGACCCACCTATGGTCCACGGATCATGGGATTGTATGACAAAGGTTATAAATAGGTGTGCCTTAGACTAGCGAGTCTAATGCAAGTAAGAAGATATCTCTGAGGTAATGAGTCAATAGAAAAGAAAAGTTAACGTAGAAAAGTGGGTCAGATAGGAGAAGAACGACTCTACAGCTGAGTGCACAAAGGCCTAGGTAGAGTCTACACCTAAGTGTGCAGACCCCTGCGGCTGAGTGCGCAGGGTAGTTTTGAGTCTGTAACATTGTATTGAAGATCAATAAAGAAATTTACCGAAGAATTCTAGTGTATATCTATTTATATTTGTTTACTTATGTTTACAATATATGCTGCTGATGAATAATGTGTTTATGAAATAATGATCTAATGATGTGATATTCTCTTGAATAAGTCTTAATATATGTATGCAATGCGTGTTAAGTACTTTCGCGAAGACTATGATAAATTCTGTTATGTTTACTAAATAACTTAAGTAGATCTATGTGAACACTAATTAATGATTGTTATTTGATGCACGTAAGTGTATAAATCGATTGTTAAGGGTCCGTAAAGGTTTATCATAGACCTTCTCGAAGGTTTGAGAACTGTTTTGGTATAGTTGCAATACCGAGCCCTAAGGGCTTATCAATCTGTGCGAAGGTAGATCAAGGGTGCTAAAAGATATCACACTCTTCTCTGATGCAGAAACTTTGTTCTATCATCTCCCCATACTGCTTTGAATGAGACTGCAACTTGTGATATGCAAGTTGTTGTCGAAAGGGCCATTAGTGTAGGGATTTTTTGGTTGGTGCAACTAACTCTGAACCTGGGTCATAACCCCCTAAGCCAACAAATGGCTTTGTTCCTGGGACCGGGATCTTCTTGAAAGAGATGTGTGATGTCACGTCACTAGAATATGACCAAGAAAGAAATTGAAAAGTGGTTGGATTGAAAGATTCATGAGTTTATAGCATAAGAAAACATCAATCCACGCTTGTCAAAAGAAGAGTTGTTGAACAGGTATCTGTATATAGAGATACATGAAATCTTCTTCTACACTTTTCCCATTGAACTATACGAGTGTTTAGCTAAATTGACAACTAGCCAAGGAAGGTGGAAGTATGATCATCCTATTGTGTGGACTCCTGAATTAGTATGATGATTAGAAGCCTTTGAAAATTGGATCGCACAGGTTATTGATCATTGGCTTGATTGGATTCTCAAAGGATTTGTTACAGAATTCGTACTTGATACCTTAGATAGCTATAGTGAGGCGGAGTGGCAGTTATTTCAAGGGACCACGAGGTAAGTATTTAAGATCTTTGAATACCTGGATTAAAATGTTGTTATGTGAAAAATGGGTTATTCCATTGCCTTGATGTTTGGAGCTATGTGAAGTGGAAATTTTTTTGGAAATCAAGAGAAATTAGGTCATGAATATAGCCCATTGATTGGACCTCCTTCGAGTGATGATGAGGGAGCGAAACAAGCCTCAACATGGAGTGTTGTTCAGCTAATAACACAGGTTTTTTTGTGGGAAAATCATCCATCCACTCTACCCCCACCTCCACACACCTTCACCCACACCTCCACCACCACCACCATTTAACATATCGAACACAATGGAGCTGCTGAATTTCAAGGGCATAGGGAGTGAAGATAGGAAGCAGTTCTAGTTTGTTGTGAATGTTGTGTGGACAACGTAGCAGATTACTAATGACAATATAAAGAAGGCACAATTGGTTACCACTCTACATGATTGCATGTTGACTTGGTATATTAAGTACTATTTTGATCATCCTCTAGCATCGCTAACAAAGACTAAGGTTGCTTTAAACAAAGAGTTTAGTAAGCCTAAGTATGACTCACAGTCAGTGGTTAGATTTAAGGAAATCATGATGAGGGTTGATGAGGAGCCATGGGATTTAGATCAAAGGTTGAAATGTATGACTCGAGAAGTTAACATACAGCTCACAGATGGTCAACATCACGAATGGTTTATAGCTTTGCTTCTGCCCCACCTAAAGATTTCTCTGTCACAGTAGAAGATAGAAACACAAGTGGAATCCTTGGAAATCATGATGAGGTTGCATGCAATGCCTATTCATGATGCAACCTTGGGGGTACAAAAAACTCACTCTCAGTTATAGAGCCTGTGCTTAGAATTGCAAAGCTTGAAGAAATATAAGGAGACTAAACCAGAGGTGCACACAGAAGTTTGGTGTCTGATGTGTAAGGGCCAAGGACACGATAAAGACTATTGTCCCATATTTGTGAATTATATTATAGGAGGGGTACCAATTCCCCTGAGGCCAGAAGATCGAGCAGGGCCGAGCATGGAGGTTGTGTTCTGGTGCACTATTTGTCAAGTTGTTCGACAACATGCGATGGATAATTGTTATTTGCTTCAAAATTTCATCTAGACACTGAAACGGTTTTTTGTCACTTCCGCACATCAATGGGCCAAGATGAGCACCACTATCGTAGCTATGATCTAACTATCGAAAGAACACCTACATACTGGATTGCAAGAAAAACTTGGCTTCCAGCAAATCAAGCCACCGGGGGGGGCGAGGGGAGGGGCATGGAGGTTATTAGGGAAGGGGACAAGGCCAAGAAGGAGGAGGGCCTGGTAGATGCCACATTAGCTCATCTACTATAACTATGGAATTTCAGGGTGCTATGTGTGATACTGTCAGAATCAGACACACCTATCATGTCCATACTGCAGCTAGTTTGACCACACTATAGAGGAATGCCCAGTGTTGATAGATAAGATGTAGGATAAGAAGGTACATCCTCAACAGTGTACACAGAACTTATAAATGATGAGAGTTGAGCCCCGTGAGGAAGATAACAACGTGAATATAGTGTTGAGGAGTGGAATAATGACTGGCAATGATATATGTAAACAACCCGAAGAGGATGGATGGGTCTACAAGGCCCTAGAGAAGGAACTGGGTTTTCATCTAAATCGTGCCAAGGAAACATTTATGGAGGCCAAGAAAAGCTTTGTTGAAGCATCCACCTCAAGAATTCAGGACAAGATGCAAGACACCAATGCACTTGCGGAGGTTGATTCCTTTGTGCTTACTATGTTTTTGGAGACCTGCATAAAACTGTTGCATAATAGAAAAGTTGTGGAAGGCCTGTAGGAATTGATAAGAAAATGCACTAGTAAAGAGAAGGTTCCTGATGGACACTGGGTGGTCAGAAAAATTGGCAAACATAAGGCAAGAACAGGGTGCAAGATGAGGCTCACCGTGCATATAGGAGATTAAGAGATGGACCAAGTCATCTTGGACATGGGGTTGGATGCGAACGTATTTCCAAAACAAACATGCAAGAGAATGGGGAGACCTATGCTGTAGTGGTCTCCAATTTAGCTTAGATTGGAAAACCAATAGAAAATCATCCCTATGGGACAATTATACGGAGTCACAGTTGATATAGAAGGAGTGAGTGAAATGATTGAATTTGAGGTGATAGATATCGTTAATGACAATAATCCATAACCTGCGCTCCTAGGAATTGACTAGGCCATTGACATGAAAGGGGTCATCAATCTGAAAAAGACGACAATTTCATTTGAAATATCTCTTCGGGTTGTAGTGTCGTTGGACCGTGTAGAAGGGGCACACTACACTGAACTAGTCCGTGATTATGAAGAAATTGAGGACGAACTGGATCGAATCTATAAAATAATAGCGTGAGACCAGGACTGAATCAATCCAATGGCAAATGGATGGATTGCATGGGACCAGGAGAGTTCCTACATCTCTGATTTAGATGAAGAGTTGGAACATTGGAAGAATCATTTGCATGAAGTATACACGTTGCGATGCAACATGATGACAAAATCATTGCACTGTGTTTGGTTAGAGGTAAGGAACTTACCTTATTATGATGGTTTAACTGATGTGGATAAGTTTCTGGATGCATTTAAGTGTGAAGTCCCTGAGCATCATCGCTTCCAAGCATTATATTTGGCACTACATGCTACACCTGCATGATGGTGGGGTACGCACAAGGATAGCCTTGATGGATGGCAGGATTACAAAAGAATGATGAGGTTATAGTTCGGTGCCCTAACACTAGATTTACTGATAAATATAGCAAGAAGGATGATCTACATGATCACCTAGAAAAATGTACTACAATATGGTGGAAAGAATTGTAGCCGGAGTGGGTACACTTATTTTTCCATACTTTGGATACAATTCCCATGAATTGATATCTAGAAATGGAGATACGACATGGCATTGTAGAGTGGGATATATTGAGGGAAGGGTTCTTATTGATCTTCAATTTTGAAGATGGAATTGTGAGCATCGACGAAGCCCTATAGGAGATTAAGGTAGTTATCTTCAAAATTCCGCAAGAACCTATGGAATGGGTCCAACCAGATTGGAGCACCTAGTTGTGCCATGCGTTGGAATGTTATAATGTCACAGTTGAAGAGGAGGATGAACATCTGAGGAATATTAACATTCTAGAGTTAGAAGGCCATCGTGAAGTCGAAGGCCTGCAAATAGAAAACCTGGATATCACCGCGCCATTAAAGACAAAGCAAGTAAAAATTGGTACTGAAGCATAATCGAAGTTTGCAAAGATTAGAGATTATTGGGATAATGCTATTGTGGATAAGGTTGTTGAGTTACTCTACGAATATCAGGATCTTTTCCCTACCAAGTTTTCAGATTTGAAGGGCATGGTTGGTGATTTGGGTGTTATGAAAATCACTCTGAAGCTAGATGTGCAGCCTATTCAATAGAGGTCATATCGCCTTAATCCTAAATACAAGGAAAGGGTTCTCCTAGAGATGGATAAGATGTTGGAAGTAGGAATCATAGAATCGGTTGAGGAATCTGATTGGGTGAGCCCGATGATGGTTTAGGAAAAGAAGCAGAAGGGCGAGACAAAGATTTGCGTAGATCTACGAAAGCTTAATGATACATGTGTCCATGATCTATTCCTGACGTCGTTTACCGATGAAGTATTAGATAATGTTGGAGGGAAGGAGGCCTACTCTTTCACTAACGGGTTCTTTAGATATCATCAAATTAAGATTGCACCTAAGGATAGGAGCAAAACAACCTTCATGATGGAGTGGGGTCATTTTCAATACACTATAATGTTGTTTGGACTCAAGAATGTGCCTATGATATTTTCTTGCATAGTCATCCAAACGTTTAAGGAGTTCATTCATAAGTTCTTGGAATTATACTTTGATGACTAGATAGTGTTTGGACTAGTAAAGCACCATGTAGCAAGACTACGCTTGATGTTAGATATGTTTCGTATATACCAGATCGTGCTAAATCTGAAGAAATGCATCTTCTGTGTTCCCTTTGGAATCTTGCTAGGTCACGTGGTGTGCAAGCAAGGGTTGATGGTGGACCCTACAAAGATTGCAGTAATTGTGAATTTAGAGGCCCCAATGACCATTAAGAAGTTTGCATGACACTGGAACATATGGGATATTATAGAAAATTTACCAAAGAATATGCTCAAATTACCACGCCTATGGAGACGTTGTTGAAGAAGGATGCAACATTCTACTGGGATGAAGAATGTCAGAGAAGCTTAGATGTCTTGAAAGAAAATATGGTTACTGCACCGATCTTGTTATTCCTGGATTGGAAAAATGGATTTCACGTACATGTGGACGCATCTTGTATTGTGTTGGGTGTAGTGTTAATGCAAGCCATCGAAGGAGAAATGGACCATCCTATAGCCTTTGCGAGTAAGAAATTATTGAAATTCGAGAAGAATTTCTCAACAACTGAGCATGAAGGGTTGTCTATGGTGTATGTGCTACAGAAATTCAAGAATTATCTATTAGGAGGGAATTTCAATATGTACATGGATCATTCTGCCTTGAAATACCTAGTCAAAAAGCATGTGTTGGGGGGAAGATCTGCAAATGGTTGCTAATATTCTAGGGGTACAACTTTGAAGTAATTGTGAAGCCAGGGAGGTTGAATGCAGGACCTCACCATCTGTCACGGATCGAGACAGGAGAGGAGCCCAATAATTTGGAGGTAGGGTTGCCAGATGTGTAGCTCTTCACAATGCATGTAGTAAACAACCATTTTGCAGATATCATTCATTTCTTGACTACGGAGGTAACACCAAAAGTGTATACAAGTCAGCAAAAAAGGAACGCGTAGTGCACGAGGTTGATTTTTCAGTTATTGCGGGACATCTCTATAAGATGGGTGCAGAAGAAATATTGTAAAGATATGTGCCAGATTTTGAGAGTGATAGCATTATCGCTAAAGCTCATAGAGGGGTTATGGGAGGACATTATGCAGGAAAGGCGATTGTGCAAAATATTTGCGAAAAGGTCTATGGTGGCCAAAGCTGCACAAGGATTCCAAGGCATATTGTAAGGTATGTGATGCATGTTAGAGAATGGGTAGACCATTGCGAAGGGATGAATTTCCATTACAACCTCAAGTATTGTTGCAGCCATTTGAAAAATGCACAATTGATTTCATTGGGCCAATTCAGGCCCTAGGGAAGAAAATAGGTGCACGTTATATCATCAACGTGATGGAGTATCTAACCAGATGGGTAGAAGCAAAGTCAGTTAAGGATTGTACAGGGACTACAACAACAAAGTTTTTGTTTAAGTGTGTATTAACCAAATTTGGCTTCTCAAAAGTGTTGATGAGCGACAGAGGTACACACTTTCTGAATGAGATGATCATCGCGTTGATAGCAGAATTCTAGGTCTACCATCATAAGTATTCAACAATATTTTGGAGAACACACTGACAAAGATCTGCAATGCACAATGAAATTATTGGGATGTGCACATACCGGCAGTATTATGGGTTTACAGGACTACTTGCAAGAAGCTAACAGGACAAACACCATTTAGATTGGTCTATAGTGTAGAAGTTGTGATGCTAATGGAGTATATTGTCCCTAGTCTGTGCATAGCAACTCTCACTGGTATGGCGGATTTTAAATCCTTAGAGGGATGGCTCATGTAGTTGCTGGAGCTTGAAGAGGACCAATCATTGGTAGGATTTCATCAACAAGTACAAAAGGAAAGTGAAAAATAATGGCACGATCACTAGATCAAGCTTTGCACATTCAAGGTAAATGATCTTGTCCTATTATATGATAATAAATTCACTAAATTTCCAGGTAAATTTGAGATGCATTGGCTAGGCCCATATATTATCAAATAAATTACAAATGGAGGTGCAGTTTAGCTCGCGGAGCTGAATGGAGAACCTTTTCTGGGAAGAGTGAATGGGAGCCGATTGAAGTTGTATACAGGGGATCTTGTGCAATGACTATATGGTGGCAGGATAATCTTAGTGCTCCAAGTTGTTGCAAGGGAGCGCGGGACTATAAACTACACTGCCAAGTTTAGAGGACCATGTAGTAGGCAAGCTACACAGAAGATAATGAAGATGCAATCCAAGGAATTGTGAGCAAGAATTTGTGCCATGGAGGGAGCTACCACGCAGAACAACAAAAAATTGAACATTGGAGTCCATTTTCATGACTTGACAGCCAAAAGATGGTTAAGGGGAGCGGTTTGGCATAGTTAAGGAAAACAAATGTGAAGATCTGCCACCGAAATAGCATTAATTGTCATAATTTAGGGGGAATGGTCGGATTTTAATTCAAAAACCCCTATAAACTACTCGTTTCAGTCCAACAGAGAGCACTTTGTGACCTCAGAGTTGTTGTTGATATTTGTTGTCTATCGTCTATGAACCAATCATATTGGGTGGATTTTGTCACAAGCCCTGCGTTTGTTAAGTTGTATGTGTTGAATCAGAAAATCATTCTAACAAAAATGCTTAGACCAAGCCCTCCAACAACCGTGAGTACTAGTGGCGATGTTGCCTCTGAAGGAGCTACCCTAGAAGTTGTGAGTATGGAAGCTCCAATGCCGAGGTCACCTAGGCCGAAGCCTACTACCAAAGAAACTCAAACAGTTAAACCAAAGAAGGATAAACAGAAAAATCTAGTACTGTTGCGCGAATCACCAAGAAAGAATTCTGTAGCACAAGCCAAATAGAAGAAAGATAAGAAGCCAAAGAAGGTAGTTAACCTGCAGGCGAAAGAAGGCCAGGGTACAGAAGATATAGATGTTGGTGGAGTGGAGCCCATCATGAAGCAACCCGACTATATCCCTCCATGGAAGGGAAAGATGAAGGTCACAAAGGACCTAGACAGGAAGAAGTTTTCCATTTCTACACCCCTGTTGCCTTAGGAGGTTCCCTTTGAAGGTTTGTGGCTTGCGCGGATCCCGTTCCTGAAGATGGAGGATTGGGACCTTATAAATGATGTTAGGTTTCCACACTTAGCAACGGATAAGTACATGAAGCACATCTACCACATAGAGTAATTCAGGTGGAGCTGGGGGATCTTCACAGCAAGATCGTAGTGCTAGCCAAGTGACTCGAGGGTGAGTCATGATATTTGTGTTGGGGGCCTATTGGGATAGGGTCCCCTCAGTTAGTTTTGGGGTTAAAATAACCCAACTTTTGATGTATTTTTTGTAAATAATGTAAAGTCTTCACGATTTGTGGATGTAGAGCTTGCAGATGATGAGGAATCAAAGGGGTTTTAGCCCCTTTTTTATGTAAAGTTTGATTCGGCTTTTGAGATCCACCCATGGTCCAGGAACCATGGGATTGTATGAAAAAGGCTATAAATAGGCGTGGCTTCAAAATTCTAGGCAAGTAAGAAGATATCTCAAAGGTAATGGATCAATAGAAGAGAAGAGTTAGCACAGAGAAGTGGGTCACATAAGAGAAGAAAGGCTTTGCAGCTGAGTGTGCAGAGGCCTAGGTAGAGTCCACAACTGAGTGCGTAGAACCATGCAACTGAGTGTGCATGGTTGTTTTGAGTCTGTAATACTCTATTGAGGATCAATAAATAAAGTTACCGAAGAATTCTAGTGTATATCTATTTATCTCTGTTTAATTATGTTTACGATATATGATGCTGACGAATAATGTGTTTATGAAATAATGATCTAATGATGTGTGATTCTCTTGAATAAGTCTTAATAGATGTACACAATGCATGTTAAGTACTTTTATGAAGAATGTGATAAATTCTGTTATGTTTACTAAATAACTTAAGTAGATTTGCGTGAACAGTAATTAAGGATTTTTCTCTGATGCGCGTGAGTGGATAAATCGACTTTTAAGGGTCCGCAAAGGCTAATCGTATACCTTTGCGAATGTCTGAGGACTGTTTTAGTAGAGTTGCAATACCGATCCCTAAGGGATTATCAATCTACATGAAGGCAGATCTAGGGTGCTAAAAGACATCACACTCGTTTCTGGATGTAGAAATTTGGTTCAAGCATCCCCTCATACTACTATGGGTGAGACTGCAACCTGCGCTACATGGGTTGTTACCGAAAGGGCCAGTAGTGTAGGGATTTGTTGGTTGGTGCAACTAACTCTGAACTTGAGTTAGGACCCCCTAAGCCAACACCCATAATTGATTATATTGGAAGAGATGCATAAAGAGAAAATTTGGCATAAAGATTGAGAGTTTGTTGTTATTAAGCTTGGTGCCCATCCCTTTGTGCATTGATCGTGTCAGTGTATATGTTGAGTGTAGAGGTGTTGTTGAGAGAATTTGAAAATTCTATCGAGAGCCTGCATTGTCCATTCCCGAATCATCCATACTATGGAGAACACAATGTTAGAAGGAGGAATCGATCCCTCGAATACAAGTTTAGTGTTTACATCATGTTGAAGAAATCAGAGACTTAGTTGAGAAATGGAGAAGGATCTATTGTGAAAAAAACAACTATAGCCAGATGTGTTGAACCTCCATTTCCTAAAGGTGAATGTGTCTTAGAATTTTGTATACATATTGAGATTCAAAACCTTAATATGAAGTTATTTTTTTAGAATTCATGACTCTAATTGATGAAAGGTAAAGCATGAAGATCCAAGACTAGCATGCCAAAGTTAAAAATGAAGATGCCAAAGACTCAAAAGTAAGAAGCTTATGATGAGTGAATACTATGATTAAAGTGAGAAAGTAGTGGCGTGCTCCAAGATATGAATGGTGCAATGTATCCAAAATGAGTGGCAAAGGATCCAAGGGAAGCATATTCAAAGTTTGTTTAAGTTTGTAGAATAGACTCATGATGGTGATAAAGTATGAGTCACACATTGTGATTATAGCAAATTTACATGTCATATATTGCTTTGTAATGGTCTGACAGTAAGACCCAAAGAGGCATGCATACCCCTTTGTTATGTGTTCCCTCTGTCATAGAGTTTTTAACACCTTGGAAGAGTGTTTCATGCGAGATGTATACACTTGTGTTGACCGTATTGGTTGTAGTCTCCATGAGGTGAAATTTTAAATTTAGAGGGATTTCATCAAGAGGTTGGATTAAGCATATATGTGAAGGACTTCCTAGTAGGCAGGTGGTTAGGAACCCATGCATTATGGTAGATGGTTGTTCCTTTATCTGGACGTCGACAATTTGATGATGTCTGCATGAACAAGGTATAAGGTGTAATTTCCAGATTGGACCAGATGTAGATCTTGCTGATTGAGATCAAGACAAGTAGTCATTAAGGGGGTGACTTGGAAAAATATAATTCCTACTTGTCTTTTTTGTGATTCTTTCTATGTAAATGATTCTATTCTTATTCTCTAGGAGTTGTTTAGAACCAGTTTTTTCCTAGATTGGTGTGTGGTTGAGATATTCTCTCAACCAACTAATTGTGTGTTCAAGACAATTTCCCTATCATAAGACAACACTTAATGTATGTATGTAATATTATTTGATCAATGTAATGGAGTGTGCATTATCAAAATTTAACTAAATGTTTCTATCTAGATATCATCCATAAGAAATCCAATACTCCTTCAAATCAAATCATATGTTTTATAATAACGTTTAACCTTACACCTATAAGTATAAACAAATAGGTATAAACAAATGTAACAATTAATTATAATAAAACCTCATGCCTAAAAAGTATGTTTAGATAGTTCCTATTTTTGTGAAAAGTATCAATTTTTGTAGAATTGAGACTTCTGCGATCTGTCATAGTTATAAGAAGAGCTTCGGCGTAAATCACATAAAAAAGACCTTTGTCGACGCGTTTCGAACCAACTAGTGTGGTTCATCGTCAAGACAAGTTTGAAGAAACAGATCTGGCCTAGCAAGTTAAATAGACTGAGCCTATTTAACTTGCTAAGCCAGATCTGTTTCTTCAACTTGTCCTGACGATGAACCACACTAGTTGGTTCGAAACGCGTCGACAAAAGTCTTCTTTATGTGATTTACGCCGAAGCTCTTCTTATAAGTATCAATTTTTATTAAAACTTTATAGACGAATAAAATTGAGGAAAACTATTACTCATTATGATAGTGAAAACAAACAACTAAGAGTGATTAATTCAATTCATCACTATCACAAAACTTAAATTAATTCACTAATAACTTTCCAATAAACTTATCACAAAACTTAATTTAATCCCATAATAACTTTCAAATAAACTTTCCAATAAATTTTTCACGTTACCAAATATCTATAATTCTTATAACATAATATTTAATCTTAATTTTAAACATAAATCAAAGACTGCCATATTGATAATTTAATCGGAAATAATCACTTGAATTAGTTATCATAAATTAAAAGGTTAAAAGCAAATAACAATTTAGACTTTATCACATTTTACAAAACTAACTGATATAAAGCTAATGTATAGGAAAACGTCTGTTGAAGTGAAGAAAATAACAACCACATAAGGGTTTATTCTACAGTAAATCCTGTTTAATACCAGCTACTTCGTTCAGACAAGATGGAGGATGATTCACCATTAATGCTTCCTGTGGGGAAATCGCCTCAACAAAATGAAATGACACCTTAAAATAGGAAATGGTTAATATGGAATAAATGCCAACTTAAACCATCAAATGCTCTAATATACACTGGATCAGGATTGATATAACTTTTTTACGGTGAAGTTGAGCCATTAATATTAGATTGCGGTCTTCTAGTAGTTGTTTCGAGCAACGGTATTTCACGCAACATACGACTAGCGTTTAGAACAACCTTTATTTTCGTAGTTAATTTGTATATAAAATTTTTACAATTTTTATATAGTGATATGAGGTTTAACAATCAGTTTCGCTGGGTAAAACTCAAGAGATGGAGGTTCAAATCTTATTGAGTATATGTCGTGTTGTGTCTCGGCTAGAAGAGTAGGCGACCCCAAGTGGCTCTTGTTGAGGCATAAGTTAATTGCTAATGGGTGAGTTGCACCTAGGCTAACTTTATAGTGGCAACCAGTTAAATTTGGTCCTGCGACCCCAAGTGGCTCTTGTTGAGGCATAAGTTAATTGCTAATGCTTGAGGCTAACTTTATAGTGACAACCAGTTAAATTTGGTCCTGGACTTGGTCACGATAACTCTCACCAGTTACCAATTATCCTATATTACAAAAAAAATAAAAAAAATAAAAACTTTAAAATCACTGTTATCCAGTATAATAATATTATTCAAAGCCCCAGGGATCCAGTTTGCCTCCAATACATTGTCACATAAATGGATGGGGCAAGAGGGATGAAAAATAGTGGGCGAGCCATATTTCCCATGCTATCGGACCATACATAAAACTTTTCGATTTCCACATTAGCAAAATCGAACAGTAGATATATACACCGGCCGTTGATTTATAGCCCAATAACATGGGATTTATTGGATCCCAAAATAGTGTAAGTCTGTCCAATGTACGTCTTTTGTTATTGTTAAAAGAGAGACAAGTACAGTCCAAGGAATTTATATCCATTCGTTCCGCAATCCAAGGAATTTATAGGATCATAGACAATGATATCACTCACCCATTTGAATCGAAGTTGTCTATAACGCGACTTTTTGAAAGTTTTTTCGGTGGGTTTTTCCGGTCAAAATCCGGCAGTAATTTATTCGAATCGCAAGTTTGATAGCTAGTTTTTGCACAATCAAAGCCTCCCATGAGTTTTTCAGGGTGCTGAATCTAAATATGAAGTTAAAAACCCATTTTAACTGCAACAAATCAAGATTTAACCTCAATTTCTTCTGCCGGATTCAGTCACCGAAATCTCAAAAAAATCGCATTATAAACAACTCCATTTGAATCTCTCGTAACTACGTGTGTCTACGCTCCATATTTTTACCTTTTACAGAAATCAATATTTCCAATGGCAAAAGAGCCACTTGTAATTTTGAATCACGTGGGCCTCTGCCTATTATCCTCTCTATTAGTCCGACCATTTCCGGGTCTGCATTTGATCCAAAAATTCCATGTAAAAAAAATATTTCTCCAATTTTTCCTGACCAAGCTGTATTTTCATGATTAATTCATCAACTTTTTCATCAGTTTCAACTTTCGACATCAATTAATTCTCCCTTGGTGTTCTTCTCTGCTTGCGCAATATTCTCAAATGATTCACCGTATGGAATACCCATAGTCCAATCCCAAGTTACAGAATGGATAAACACAATAATAGAATAATAAAACATCATGAATGATATGTTAATGTTTTTTATTTTTACAATTCAATGATTAGACCAAATTGAAAAGTGAGTGTTATATTTAAGGATTGTGCTCCCCCCACTATTTTAACAGGACTTTCAATTATTTATATATAATAATTATATTAAATTGGTCAGTACACCAAATTTTATAATTTGGCTCTAAGAATTCCAAAGGATTTCTTGCTCCATGGTTATCCGTTACTTCATTGTCTATATCACATTTTTATACTAGTTATGGGTAGGTTATATTTTCATTTTTATAAGGTTATATTATTATTTTATAGTCAAAATGGTTTGGTTTGGCTTTCAATTATTTCTGAAATTTTTTAAAATATTTTACAAAGTTTATTAAAATTTTGGAAATTTTTTTATTAAATTGATTATTTTGAAAATTAAAAGTATTTTTTTTCTTGATGGAGTGATGAACTTCGAGATACATCTAATGCATGTGTAATAAATGTTTCCATAAGGCAGTAGGGAAGGAGGACAAATTCTCCTATGTAGGAATGTGTGCTGGTAAGTTCGGTAGGTTAATGACAAACATTGGGGTCATGGAAGGTTATATTGCATCGATAATGGGGAGGTTGTTAGTTTTTGGTCTAAGCAGTGATAGTTTTTTTGGATTATTTGGCCAGCGTGTAGGCTAGGAGTGATGGAGAAAATGTTGCCATCACTTCCTGCACCGTGAAAGGTCTGCGTATTGAGGGCAATTGGCATTGTAAGTTGGATGGTCTTTGTGTCCCTACCTACGTTGCTTGATATATTTTCCCCTGAGTGTTTTTTGTGGTTGGGATAGTATTTGGGTCTTTTGTCCGCTAGCAATCTTCTAGGCTTTTTTCTTTTTGAGGTCTCACTTGGGAATTATAAGACACATCACTAGGTGAGCAAAAATTGGTCTCGGAGGTTACAGGGAGGTCTAGTCGGTGTCGTTTTGGCTCTTATTTGGCTTAATTTTTGCTTTCATCTCTCTATGCTCGGGCATCAAGGCCTTGTCCCCCCACCTCTATTCCCAGGAGCTTCCCCTGTTAGTGGAGTGGAAGAGCCATCACACTAGTCAACATGGTTCTTATTTGTGGGTGCCCTCGCCTCCCTCCTTGCAGGAGAGTGGTGGTTGTTCGTTCTGGGGAGAAGGTTCTTGCAGGTTAATCTTGAGTGGGTGTCTGGTTCGCCTTGGTTCTTAGCTTCTTTTCAGGAGGTTCTGCATATCATTGTTGGCCCTGTCTTAGGGGCGTCTTCTTTGGCTTCCATTATGTGACATGTGTCACGTAATTCTTGTTCCGAGCCAATGTATAGGGGAGCTCTGCCTAATCAAGGGGGCTTCATAATTGAGCAAATGAAACTAGTGGGTAGGGCTATGGAGAGATCCACGCGGAGTGGACATGCTTTTAAGGGTGTAAGGAGAGCATTGTAGGGACCTCATGGAGGAATATGTAGTGTGATTTTAGTGCGGGGTGGACATGCGATTGGAGGAGGTAAGAGAGGTGGTGTGGTCTGTGGGGGTGGAGTTAGTGTGCGGGGTCAGAGTAGAAGGTAGGGGTGCACAGGAGTTTCTATCCAACAAATTCACTCTAATGACATTTGTGCCCTGCTCTAGTCTGATCTAGCTTACTTGCATGCACACAACAAAATTAGAAAGGATGAGCATGAGGTTTTCATCGCCACGCTAAATAAAATACATTAATTTCTGATCTGAAACTGGATTAGGTGATGTCTTCCTCTTTTCCAAAATAAAATAAACAAAAACTTAGGACCGTGCCAATGCTTTGCAAGGTTAAAAGTTGGTCTTGAAAAAATAAGTTTTACAATGACTCTTTAAATCATGGGATATTATTCATGTGTAACTAAACATAATGAACATAATACACATAATACATGAAGGCATAAAGAAGAGCAAGACAAAGGTTTGTTGATGGAGTTCACCCCTCTTGGGCTACATCTCTCATCCTGTCAACTTGACTAGACCCCTGATATATTTAGTATCAAACTAAAGTACATAAACATTTGATGCAGGTAAATAAGTGGTTATTAGCCCTATAAGGTAATTTTCTCCTACAAAGAATTCTCACAACAACAATAACTCAAAACATCTCCTTCAAAGATGACATACTTCAACTGAAATGAGCTTAAAACATATAATCAAAACTTCAGGATAAGAGAAGTTGAACCCTAGTTGAACCCTACTAGCTACAACTGTTGTAGTAGCCTTCTGGAAGTGATAATACCCCTACATGGACTTCTCCATGCCTAAATACCTCCTAGAACTACTTCCAAACTCTGACTGATCCATACACCTTTAGTCTCAAACCTACAAAAATACTCTAAATATGTGCTCAAACCAGAAACTAGAGATTACCAATGGATTCAGAACATCACAAAACCCCTAAACAACCTCTTTCTAAGATTAATTTGGATAAAAACTCCAAGATTTATGAAATTTCAAGGTCTCCCATCAACTTGTGTGTTAACCATCCTACAAATTCGTCTTTCTAGCTAACTATCCTACAAATCCACCCCAAAAATCACTAATGAAGTAACAATTTTTCCCTCTATAGGTTCATTTTGTCGGACCACTAATTCATCCTCTAACACCTTGAGACTGAAAATCGTGGTCATATAGCCACATATGGTGGCGGCCTAGGCCTTAATGCTCGCCCCGACCAACCTAGCCTTTAAACTCTAGGTGAACGGTTACATGGGTTCAAGGGTCCATGCGCTTGACCTTAACACCTGCCCTACTCGCTAGAGCTCAAGTCTCATTGGTGGTCATAAGACCATTGGGCTAGCCCCCTTCCTTGGCACCTCCCATAAGTGCCCCAATCTTGGCATTATGGCCACGTGACATCTTCCATGACCAAGGGCTAGCCCCTTTCTGCTAGCGCCTACGACCTCTTCCTTTGGTTATATGTGGTACCTAAGACCTAGGGCTATGGCTCATTTCTCCATCCTTCTCCTTGGCGCTTTTGTGCTTATGTTTTTGGACCTGTGGTGTATTTCCATGGGTGTTAAGACCTTGGGCCAGGTCTAAGTGCTATCCCTTGGCGCCCCTTGCCTGTGGTCCCATGGGCGTGGGGTAGCTAGGGGCTAAGGCTTAGCCCTAGCCCCTTTTCCCAAATTTGCACAACATCACATTAAAATACATGTTTTGAACTATGTATAACAAGGAACACAACACCACATAGTGGTAGATCATTGGACTTGTGGCTTCAAGGTCACTGGTTCGATCCTTGTAGGCACAATTCGACACAAAATCATAATTTTTTTACCAATGTGGGGAGGCCACATGGCTTCCATCCATTGGCCCAGTGGCTCTTAGCTATTAGAAATGGAAACCACCAATCAAAACACAAGACAAAATTGACCAATGGATAGAGGCCAAGTGGAAACTAGCCCATAAAAACCCAAAAAAACACAATCAAACACCCAATTTTCCATTTTTTTGCGTGTTTGAGAAAAACATTAGCAGACAATAAACTTCAACATCCGGTGTTGGATTGACATGAGACAAACTTTTTTGGATTCAAAACGACCGACGCTTTGATTTGGCACCAATTTCAAGAAGTTCTAGGCACTTTATTTTTTAGGATAAATTTGATCACCAGATCACACCTCCCCACTAGGAACTTTTGGAATCCAAAAGTTTACTTCCCTAGTCAATATAAAGAGGTTGGAACTCAAAAATGTCTAGAAACTCAATCCAAATTGAAGAATTTCCAATTGGTGCCCTTTAAGCCCCAAACAAGGCACTTCAGTTATCATCCTCATGAAGACATGTTGTCATGTTAAGAATTGAGCCATCATTCTTATCATTGTTGAAGGAACAAAATATTGATGAGTAGAATATAAACATTCTCTCTACCCTCATCTTTGCACGACTCCAAAAAAACTTCATCTTGAAGTTTAAACTGTTGAAGACAAACTTGACTCCACCTTGGAAATAAGAAACAAAATATTTTTTCTTTAACGTCTTCAAGCTGAGTTTGTACATAAAAAATACACTACTGCAAAATTTTCCATGATATGATTGATCTTGCCTACAATACATAGTCATCTTATACAATCCTAGAAACAAATATTCAATTCACACAAGTTTCAAATCGAATACTTATATCAATGAACATATGACAATTTGTAGACAACTTTGAATGACAATCTTGTACATTCACAAAAGTCCTTAACATGTGGACTAATAACAAGTGAATACATACATCAATGAAAAACATCCACTTGTTTAACATAGTGACAATAATTTTCACTTTACAAAAGTATTTAAACAGGTAATGACAACAAGTATTTACAAAATTTTACAAAATAACTTTACAATAAGTGTAACCAACCTTTGCCTCTTGCACCATATTTGTTTTAAAGGTCACTTAGGATTGTGGAGAGTCCTCTTTTCCACCTTTGGTTTCCCTTGCATTATGAAACATAATCTCTTTACCTTTCTTTGAGCAAATTTCTGGATGCCACTTCCAACATTGTTCAGTGTCATGTCCATGCACTTTGCAATGAGCATATAAAAACCTCTTCTTGTTGCTGACGTAGAAGTTCTCTCATGAAAAGGAAATTCATTATGCATGATGCCCAAAATTTGGTTCATTCATTTAACTATTATCATATGTTGCTCACATACAACCACACATTGGTAAAAGGCATCACAAAATATATAAAGGTATTGATTCCACAAGTATTCAAAATCTCCATGGATTGGAAAACAATCTTGAGAGTTATACTTTCCTCTAGAGTTGTAGCTTCGATGGGTGTCACAAGGTTGTGGCATCTCATGCTCAGATGTTTGATGTACCTCAAGTTGTTTGGATCATGCTCCAAACTCCTTTTGGCTATATCCTAATCCCTAGTACTTTGGTCTTTCCTCAACCATAATCGGATTGGTAATACCTTAACCATTTGTTCTAAGACCTCCACCTTCATATCTCATCTTGGAGACTAAATTCAACCTATTCCCATGTTATGTTGCTTTAACATTGTAAAAGAGTTTTTATGCATGAAAATGGAAGGAGTGGAACTTAAGATACTAATTACCTCCTTAAATTTGTCATTCATATTGTTATCTTTTGATGATGACGATGATGGCCAACTTGTAGATGTGCTTCTTGATGATGTGCTTCTTGATGATGTGCTTCTTGAAGATATTTATAAGATGTACATGCAACATCTTCCACATATGGTCCAAAACCACTATATGAATCATGACCACACACTGGCCTCATTCTGGAGGTTATGGTGTGCTTCTGGAAGATGTTTGTAAGATGTACATGCAACATCTTCCACATATGGTCCAAAACCACTATATGAACCATGACCACACACTGGCCTCATTCTAGAGGTTTCCCTTAATGGTGCAGGAATTGATATTTTTGCAACTTTATCATCAAGAACTTGCAACAATATAAAGCGCATATGTTTCTTGTCCTCTTCATCTATCTCCAACGTCCTTCTCAATTCTATGTTCTCCATGTGAAGAGCCAAATTCAGCTTCTCTAACTCTTGGGAATTCTTTTTCTTTCCTATCTTAGAACTTGGTCAACTAGTGGTCTGATACCTAACTGGCATGAAATTGGATTAGGTGATTTCTTCCTCTTTTCCAAAATCAAATTAACAAAAACTTAGGACCGTGCCAACACCTTACAAGGTTAAAAATGGGTCTTGAAACGATATGTTTTACAATGAATTTTCAAATCATGAATTAACCTTCATATGTAATTGAAGATAATGAACATACTACAGGTAAGCCATGGAGTTCACCCCTCCTGGGCTACATCTCTAGGCCTGTCAACTTGACTAGACCACTCATATATTCAGTATCAAAATGAAGTACATAAACATTTGTTGCATGTAAATAAGTGACAATTACCCCTCTAAGGTAATGTTATGCTACAAAGAACTCTCACAAAACAACAACTCAAAACATCTCCTTCAAGTGTGACATACTTCAACTGAAATGAGCTAAAAACATCATGTGCATGCCTCAATTCTCTATTGAAACATATAATTAAAACTTCATTATAAGACAAGTTGAACCTAAACTAAACCCTGTTGGTTACAGCTACTGTAATAGCCTTCTAGAAGTGAGAATACCCCTACAAGGTCTTTTCCATGCCCAAATACCTCCCAGAATTGTTTCCAAATTTTGATTGATCCATACACCTTTAGTCTCCAACCTGCCAAAATTCTCTAAATATGTGCTCAACCTAGAAATTAAACATTACAAATGGATTTATACCATCCAAAAACACCTAAGCAATCTATGTCTGAGCTAAATTTGGAAAACAAAAATCCAAGAGTTATGAGTTTTCAAGCTCTCCCATGAACTTGTATGTTAACTGTCCTACAAATTCGACCTTCTGGCTAAGTGTCCTACAAATCCCCTCCCCCTTAAAATCACTAATGGAGCGACAATTTTTCCCTCCACAGATGCATTTTGTCAGACCATTACTTCATCCTCTAATGCCTTGAGACTGAAAATCATGGTCATGTAGCCACATATGGCCACAAGTTGGGCCTTAATGCCCACCTGTTGGCTTAGGGGCCCTAACCCAGGTTCAGAGTTAGTTGCAGCAACTAACAAATCCCTACACTACTGGCCCTTTGGGAAACAACCCGCGTAGCGCAAGTTGCAATCTCACCCAAAGCAGTATGGGTATATGTAAGAACCAATTTTCTGCATCTAGAGATGAGCGTGATGTCTTTTAGCGCCTCAGATCTGCCTTCGCGCAGATCAATAAGCCTTTAGGGCTTTATACTACAACTCTATTAAAGCAGTCTTCAGACATTCGCAAAGGTCTACGATTGGTCTTTGGAGACCTGTATTAGTCAATCTATCCACTTACGTGCATCGAAGATAAGTCCTAAATACGAGTTCGCACAGATAAACTTACGTTATTAATAATCATCATATAATTCATCAGAGTCTTCATGAAATTACATAAACATGCTTGCGTACATCATCTAACAATTATTTAAGAGAATTGTGCATCATTGGATTAATATTCCATAAACACATTATTCATCCACAACATATATCGTAAACAAAGTTAAACAGATATACACAAGATTTCTTTGGTAACTTTCTTTTTTAATCTTCAATTCAGCTTTACAGACTCAAAACTACCCTGCACACTCAGCTGCAGGGGTCCGCGCACTCAGTTGCGCGCTCTACCTAGGCCTCTATGCACTCAACTACAGAGCCTTTCTTCTCCTATATGACCCACTGCTTTGTGCTATCATTGGTCTTCTATTGACACATTACATCCAAGATATGCCTTAGACTCTCTAAGACACACGTATTTATAGCTATTTTCATACAATCCCCTGGTTTGCAGACCATGGGTGGATCTCAAAAACTGACTCAAACTTTACATAAATAATAGGCTAAAACCCCTTTAACTCCTAATCATCTATGCACACCGCATCCACAAATCATGGAGACTTTACATTACTTACAAAAATATATCAAAACTTGGGTTATTTTAGCCCCAAAACTGACCCAAGGGACCACATCCCAATAGGCCCCCAAAACAAAGATCGTGACTCATCCTCGAGTCACTCGGTTGGCACGACGATCTTGCTATGAATATCCCCCGGCTATCCTTGGATCCTGTTGACTTTGGTAGTGCTCTGAGTGGTTGCCTCCTTGACTTCCTCAACTAACTTCTCTATAGTTTCTCCTTCTACGGCCAGCCTCATTGTCTGTTGTGTTTGTTGCAATCCTTTAAGCATGTCTTGGATGATGGTCATGACTTGATAAACCTCTTCCAACCATGGTTACAACCTGGCCTTTTGTGAGGCCTCCTTCATCTGTGCTTCCTCTACATGCGCGAGGAGCTGCTTGCCCTCCTATAATTTAGCTAGGTGTTGCGCTGGTGCTATGGAGTGCATCATTGTCCTAACTTCTCCATACTGCTAATGTAGCTCCCTGACCTCTGTATTTAGTGTCTATAGGTTTGTATCTTCCCACAGATTGGTTACTAACTCCATTTCTTGCTCAAATAATGTCTAACAGTCAATGAATGTGGCATCCATGTGGCCATCCCTTCTTTTATTGAGGCTCTACGCTACTCTTGAACCTCAAGTACAGTCGTGGGCTGCAACTTTAGCTGTAGCTCTGTGATCTTCATATTGAGTTCAAACTAATCTCAGCCATCCTTTGCTTTGGCTTCGCTCACACCAGCAACTAATTTTATGATCTTCACTTCTAGTTGTTCATGCTCAGGGATATGAAATTCAGGCACTGTCCTACATGCCTTTGCGACCACTAACTCTAGTTGGGAACTTTGGGCCTGTAGTGTGTCTTTTTCCTTTAAATCCCATGTCTTCTTAGTGAACATCTGCTTGTTATTCGCTATGCATTCGCTGATGAGGTTGATAGAACACTGCTACCGAACTCTAAATTAATCTGGCGCCCCTACATGCAGCGCATGAAGGATCTCATTGAGGAGTGCTACTAGAACTACCAATGATTATCCGTCTAGTTTGGACACCAGGATTTCAATCACCAATTATTTGTCTCTTTGGGTATTGTTTTTGCGCATAACTAAATGTGGTCTTATGCCTTTGAATTTTCTCTTCTTCTTCTTCTTTCTCTGTGTATTTTAGGGCAGGATTTTCCTTTGCATATGATTTCTCATTGTCTTTACGTTTTTGTAAATGACACAACACTTCATCAAATATAACATCGATGTAATCCTCAATCCTTTTCATTCTAATGGTGTAGTGTTTTTAGCTTTATTCTCTTTAATTAAATAACTAAGGAAAATTCCCTTCTCAACTCAAGTTCAAACTGTCCAAGGTCTTTATCATTTCCCTTGATGTAATATTTGTCATCAAACACCTTAGTATGTTTTACAAATGCTAACTTCCCTTTCCATAACTCATAATGATTTTCCTAGTCATCTCCTAAATAGACTTGTTCTCTCTTTCTACTACTTTTTTCGACTGAGAAATTATTGCAACATAGTATTGCCTCATGATGCCATGCTTTTCAAAGAATTCTTCAAACTATTTTGAAATGAATTCTCCTCCCTTGTCATATCTCAAGAACCTGATCTTAAGGTCCTTCTCATTTTCAACTCAGGTTTTGAACACTTTGAACATAATGAAATCTTCTAATTTTTCTTTTAGAAACATTGTCCACATGGCCCTAGTAAAATAATCAATAAACAAAATGAATTATCTATCTCCTCTTGGCCTCTATGTTCTTGTAGGACCATATACTTCAATGTGAACCAAATCCAAGGTTTTAAAAGATGAATACTCCTTTGTTTTAAATGGAACTTTTGCATGCTTACCAAACTGGCAAGACTTGGGTTCCCTGGCTTTGATAGCTTGAGAAAGCCTCTGAAAACCTCTATCTTGTTTAATTTTACTAAATTATCAAAACTTACGTGAACCCTCCTTTTGTGCCACAACCATGTCTCATTTGTCTTGCTTAAGTAGCAACTTACTCTAGAGTCATCAAAGACATATACATTGATGTGAGTCCTAATTACCTTCCTTACCAACTTGTTATTATATGATTTTCTAATTTCATGGTATTTAGAAAAAAAGTCATATCATAGCCATTATCACACATCTATATTACACTTAGAAGGTTTTGTTTAAGACCATCCATATACAAAACATTTTGTTCCTTGGGCTTTTCATATAGATTAATTGTACCCTCTCCTTTAATCAGTTTTGGAGCATTATTTCTAAAGGTGACACTGCCTTTTCTATTTTCCTTCAAAAGTAAGAACTTACTCTTATATCTAGTCATGTTCTTTGAACAACCACTATCCACATACAATTTTCCTTCTTGATCACATGCACAAAACTCAAACACACATTCCTCAAAATTTTCATCATTTTGCTTCCATTTCCTTCTATTACGTTGATGTGTTATTTGTTCAAAGATTTGTTGTTTGGGAGAATAATCAAACTTGCTTCTACACTGACTAGCCTTCTGGACAAATTTATTACTCAATCTCATTTACCATAAGAGAAAATGAATTTCTACTATTGGGAAATGAATTTCTAGGTCTAGAATGCTAGAAATACCTAGGTATAAAATTTTTATTTCTTTCAAAATTACGAGTTTTACAATAAATGACATCATGCCCAAAATTATGAAGCAAATAATAATTTCCGTAGAACAACTATGGGTATAAGAAATTTGAGAATCAAAGAGCTTGAGTAGGTTTATTATACCACTTTTGGTTTGTTGGTTATCTTACTAATATACACAAAGTAGCATTTTAGGTTTCCATAGGCCTGCTTCATTGCTGGTTATTTGTCTGAGTTATCCTTTTCTTTTCTTCTTTGGTTCTCCCTTGAAATTCCTTTGCATAGCTTTGAATGCCCTTATTTCCTATGGACCTGGTGCTAGCCTTTCCTCTTAAGGCTAGTTGGGGACTTATGTATCCCAAACCTATCTTAATGGTAAAGGATCTTTAATTGTTTAGAATGTTGTCTAATTTATTTGCTCCTTCAACAAACTTAAGCTCCATATCCATATTAACTTTGGATTTCCCAGGATATATCCTCAATAATACAACCTCTTCCTCTAAACTATGGCATTTCTTTTCCTTTTGTTCTAATTGTTGAGTTAGGATGTCTTTACTTTTAACGAATTCTTCAAATTTTTCTTTCTAATAAATAAATTCTTCATTATAATAGTTGTACATACCTCATTATGCTCACAATAGTTTCTATTTCAATTATTTTTTCTTCTTACTATCTTTCTTTAGTTGATTAGGAGCGTTGATGAGCTCATCTTCAAGATCCACTACACCTTCCTCTTCTTTCTCAATGTTTGAGGTGTCTTTAGATTTTGATTTTGATTCTATTTCCATAAGAATACATTCACCATTCTCATCCTCAAAGGACTCCCCACTTCTTACTTTTGATGAAGGGCCATCCTCCTTGGAGTAGAGCCCCTTTTCTATGGTATTTTTTAGCTTTATCTCTAGGATTTTGATTCTTTTATTTTTCTAGCTTATCTAGTTTGGTATTAGGGATCTTGGAGGAAAAATTCCCATCTCTACCACAATCAAAACACTTGAAGTGTAGCTTTACCTTATATTTACCAAAGCCTCTATTTAATATTCTTGCAAATTGGGTCATCTCATGATCTGAGACATACCTAGAAAATTCTTGATGTTATTTACGTTTCTTAGCCTTCTTTAAAGTTTTGAATTTTCCCTATTTTGGCTATACCTTCTGCTTTCCTGTTCTTATCTCATAGGATATGAGGGTTCCATGCAACCACATCATTATGAGAATTTTCAACTTTGGTATCTCTTTTATTACTGAGATATTAGCATTAAATCTCATTGGCATAGATTGTAATACCTTCTGGACAATAGCCCCAAGAGTTAGCTCAATCGGTCGCCAATCGGGAGGTCACAGGGTCAATTCATGAAAGCTCTTGGGGTCAAGTCAGTAAATAGGCCGAGGGGTGTTGATCCCCTTTGGGTGGGGTCCACTCAATGTTGAACAACCCTGGACGTAGAAACTACCCACTAACCAAGATATCCATGAACCAGAAAGCAAAAAAAAAAACCTTCTGGACAACTATTTCATTTTATAGGTTGTTACAAAGTCCTCTAATCATGTTTGCAACCTCATCAAATCTAAGGAATTATTTGCTATGTTCTCTTCTTCATTCATTCATAAGATTTCAAATCTCATTGTATAAGTTGGGAATTCATACTATCTATATATTGAAATAAAAGTAACTTAAAACATGAGAGCGTGCATCTGAGATATTAGGATTATGGGCTAAGATAAGATGGGATCCTTCTCTATAAAGGTTGATTTTATGCATCACATGTATTGACAATGAGAGAATTAATTTTAAAAGAAATGCACATAGTGACTTATGCTTGGCACCTAGGTTACAAGAAAACACTTGCAACAATTAAAAAGTAGATTTTTTTATCGGGTTTGAAGAAGGAATTGGCTAATTGAGCCAAGAGGCTCATTCTACAGCTAAGTGTGAAGGTGGTGCTTTAGTATGCCTCTCCCTCTTAAAACGTAAATAAAATATTCTCTAAATAGAAAAGGAATGTCAGCTATAATAAAAAAGAAAAAAAAATGTTATGCATATTTACATATATATATCTATATATAGAAAAAAATGTTCAAAGAAAATATTATAATGTTGTATAAAATAAAATATCCAATTGGGTAATGAATAAAATATTTTAATATGAAATTAATATTGACGTATACTTAAAAATATATTAATAGAAAAAAAAGTAGTTTAATGTGTGCTAATAAAAGGCTCAATGCACATATTATGTAATATCTATAACATTCAAAAATACAATTTAAACAACAAAAAATTACACATTGTTTTTGCACTTGAAAATAAAATTGCACCTGAAGAAATTTGACCCCTCTCAGCTCATGTTAGATTTGTGGTTATGATGGATCTATGCTGGCTATATATCCAAATGCATAGAATGTCAAAAGATCAAGGTTGAGCATAAGTGCCCAACTATCTTTCTACATCCAATATCCATTCTTGAGTGGAAATGGGATGTGGTATCAGTTTATTTCATCACCGTATTGCAAAGAATAGAAAAGGCGTGTGATTCTATAATGGCGATGGTGTACCAACTCACAAGAGCTACCAATTTTATTATGATAAATTCGGTGCATAAGGAAACTAACATAGCTGAAATTTATATGCGAGAAATTTTCAGGCTACATAGTGTTCCTAAGAAAATTATTTTCAATAGACATCCAAAGTTTACATCTAATTTTTGGATGGGGTTATTTAAAAGATTAGGTGCCAATTTGAATTTTAGCACATAATATCATCCAAATTATGATGGGAAGGTAGAGTGGGTTAATCAAGTAGTTGATGATATTTTGTGAATTTATGTGATGAGTAAGCCATCAATATGGGAAGACTACGCACATTTGGTAGAGTATGCATATAACAACAGGTAGTAACCAACAATCATTGAAAATGAGGTTGATTGAAGGCTTATATGGAAAGACATGTAATACTCACATGATTTGGAGTAATCTAATGGAAAAAATTATGGTTTTCCCAAAAATGCTCAACAATATGCAAGTGTAGGTTGTGAAGATTAAGCAAAATCTGAAAGCTTCCCAAGATAGGAAAAAACGTTATGGAGGCAAAAACATAATTAACAAGGAATTCAAAATTGGGGAACATATATTCCTAAAAGAAAAAGAGAAGAAGAGCACAATGAAACTAGGAAGTTGTGTCAATTTTTTAGGGAGATACTATCAGACATTCAATATCCTAGAGAGGATCGGTCCTATTTCATATAAGCTTACATTTTCTACATCTATACAAGTTCACGATGTATTTTATGTTTGTTTGTTTGAAAATTATGTTCTAGGTACTAATCATGTAATTAAATAGAATATGATTCACATGGAGCTCAAGGGAAACTTCTAAGTCTAGATAATGCATATTTTAGACAAGAAGGTCCAAGTGCTCTAGAATCGAGGCATCGATATGGTAATGGTACAATGGAATGGTTCATTTGTTGATTTATGTACCATGATTTGTAAACTTTAGTTGGGGTTCCATATGTGTTCGTTAATTGTAATTTCCCTTGTGTGTAATTACGAACAATTACTAATTAATTGTAAATGCATGTTCGTTGGGTATTACATGAGCATGTAGAAATCCACTGTATAAGTCACAAGTTATTGCCAAGTATTGTTATAAACTATGACAACGTTGATATTAATGTATTAAAGGAAATAAGAAAACACAAGGTTGTCACCAAGGGTTACTAGGGATAATTGTACCCAATTGGTGGTGGAATTTGACTAGGCATGAGTTGGTGGTGTTACAAGAGAACTCAATAGTAACCAGGGTTAATAAAATGTGAATCCATGTAACACTTTTCCTTATTTTTTATGTTTTCATTTTTTAGGTCTCTATCAACATTTTCATAATTAGCAATCTTTTTTCTCTAATTATTTTTAGATAAAAAAGTATAATTCATGTTTTCACCCAGAATTTATTGTCTTTCAGAAGATATTTTGTAATTTCTGTCATGGGGTTGCATAGTGTCACCCAAAAAGTGGCTAGGAAATGTTACAACTAGTCAGGTGAGAAGGCGTCCAAATTTTTTGATCACCTTAAAGAATATCATGATGTAGTTAGTAGGGATTATAAATATTTAAAGAGACTCATCAAATAAATGGGCAAGATGAAAATTGACATTATTCAAAGTGCCAAGCCTATAAAGAAAAAACCCTATAAATTGGCTCATAAATGTAATTACATAACCCAAAGGGAAATTAAAGGGATGTTAGTAGTAGTCATCATATATCCCATGGAAAAAATCAAAATGAGCAAGTCCAATGATCATTCAACCCAAAATGCATGACCTAAGGAAACTAAGAATCTACTTTAACTTTCAACCTATTAATATAGTCATATTTATGGATCCATTTCCCATTCCCTTTGCTAATGAAATAATAAATGGGGTGGTAGCTCATGGGTGCTATTGCTTTACAAAAGTCTTCTCAAGATACAACTAAGCCTCAATCATTAAAGAGGTCGAAAAGGATGATGGGGAAAAGGAGGTTGAAATAAACTCAAACAAGGATTTTGGCTAGATCAATAATGACAAGTAATTCAAGAAGAAGCTTAAGGAACCTTCATTGCAGGCACCATTTTCCACACAAATCCATTTAGGATACTTTATGTAACACCCTCCTCTGACATCCATCAAAGTAACCATTCCAACTGGGGTAAGCATGAGACGAGAGGCTACTATGATCAGATTCGACCTCCTAGGTGACCTTAAGGAAGTGGAATGAATGGAACATCACATAGATTCATCCAACATCATCAACAAAACCCTCAGGAGACAAGACAACCACTCATACAACCCATCCTTGGGTCCCACTGTTGTTCTGGACCTTTGATGCCATAAATGCTCTCATTTTATGGGAAAGTGAGTGACCACAGACCTAAATTCTCTCTCATGGGCCTACATGCTAGCAAATGTGGACCAAACTTTCCAGTTTTGTTCCAACGACCCCGAGATTTAAGACACTTTTTTGGGGCCTAGAGCCCATGTCATTGCCTAGAATGGAATGAAATATCATAATAAATTAAAGTACAAGGAAACAATGCTACAATAGTAAATAGTATATCAAGATCTTAACCATACCCCTACTAGCCATTACAAGCATTTCATCAAACATATTATTAATATGTAACCTACATGTGTAAAGAACAAAATTAAGTGTAGGGATCTTCATACTTACCATAGAATCACCATGAACCATTTTTTCCTCATGGCTTTTGTTGCCTTATCACTGATTAGGTCATAGATACAATATCCATTCAAATACAAGTAAAAACATGCTGAAAGCCAAACATAGTTTCTTCCATAAAATTTACATATAAATAGCATAATAGGAACAAAAATACAATAAACATATCAGCCATCAAAATCCATATATACACTAGTACATTTACACATTAAAATTAATGAGTGAATTTCTCATTAATCAATGCAATGAACCAACCGGTGATGGGACTACCATGTTCCACCTGACCATAGACTGGTTGAGCCAAGTCTCTCTTTAACTAATCACCCCCGTGCCATATTCCAAGCATGAATGTGGGACTCATAGAAACATCAAAAACACCAATCAATGTGGATGGCACCGAAGTTGTCCGCCTACACCATGAGGAATTTGAGTGCCTCCTAGTATCTCAGACTTTACCATGCATCTGCAGCCCAATCTAGGGATCACCAAGCCCTACGCCAAGACATACTCTCTAGGCTTTACTATGCATTCCATCCCGAAATCACTTGGCCAAACGGAGAGAAAATCCACCTCTTGGCTTTATCATATATCCCTACATTCACTGGCAAGGATTCCTAGGCCCACTAAGGCACACAATATGGATTTACGACAACCCACAGTATAGTTCAGGGGTTACTTGTTGGGCATGGAGAATGATTATTTAGAGGTCTTTATGTTAGCCAGATGTATACCCCAGGAAGTTTGTACACCCCTCCATGCGGAGGGGTGAGGGGAGAACTTGTCCCCCCCGCGAGGGTCTAGGGGGGATAATCCCCCCCAGCTGGGGGGTCTAGGGGCCAGCGATCCCCCGGTGGGGGTTTCAAGGGCAACACCCTTGAAGCTCAAAACAGATGTAAAATTTCCTTGTAAAAGTATAGTAATTTCTAGTCAATTTAGGTTGTTCATTAGGCAGATGATCTGACAGTAGAACTTATGTTTAGTTTAGGGTTTTTTGCCCTAGAAGGAAGCCCCTCTCTTTGTATGAGGGAATTGTATTAAGGCTATGTAATAGATGTGTATTCTCTAAGTGAGAAATAGAGAGGTGAGACTATAAGAGAAAACAAAGGATATTACAACGGATCTGTTGTAGGTTGTGTTTCTTCATTTTGCTAGATAATAGAAAGGAAGGACTAGTTTTTTGGGGTGGACGTAGCCCAAATTGGGTGAACCACGTATATCTGTGTCTCTCTAGTTTTATGTATTTTCTATGTTTATATTTATGCAATATTCTATGTGTTCCATTGCTCTGTAATATATAATTTTCTAACAATTGGTATCATAGTCGAAGGTCTATTTGGCTGATAAACTCACAGGAAAGAAGGGTTTCTTGTTCGAGTGGGAGCAATGGCAGAAGATGGTAAGTTTAGGGTCAAGAAATTTAATGGCCAAAACTTCCCGCTGTGGAAGATGCAGATGGAAGATTATCTGTATCAAAAAGATCTGTACCTACCATTGGGCGGAAAAACAAAGATGTCGATGGGTATGACAGATGAAGAATGAAACCTTCTCGATAGAAAGGCACTCAAAATAGTACAATTGTGCCTCACAGTGTTGGTCCCCTTTAACATTTCGAAGGAAACAATGACAGATGGTTTGATTAAGGCATTGGTGAAATTATATGAAAAACCCTCAGCCTCAAACAAAGTATTTCTTATGAAATGGTTATTTAATATGAAGATGTCGAAAGGTGGACCTATTATAGGCCATTTAAATGATTTTAATACTGTTATAAGTCAGTTAAGTTCTATAGGGGTAAACTTTGATGATGAAGTTAGAGCTCTGTTATTCTTGTGCTCATTGCCAGAAAGTTGGAATGGTTTAGTAATGGCCATTAGTAACTCTGTTTCTGGATTTAGTACTTTAAAGTTTGATGATATTGTCAGTGCTATCCTTAGCGAGGAAATGTGACAGAAAAGCTCCAGTGGGACATTGGGTAATGATTTGAATGCAGAGTCTAGGGGAAGAAAAATGGAAAGGGGAAAGAGCTCGGGATATCATAGTAAATCAAGGAAAGGCAGATCCAAGTCCAGATCAGGGATAGTGTGCTAGAAATGCGGAAAGAAAGGACACCTAAAGAAAGACTGTAGATCTCGGAAGGGAAAAGAAGGAGATGTGCAACAAGAAAACAATCATGAAGCAAATGTGATAGATGAGGTGTTACAAGATGCTTTGATTCTTTCTTTCGAAAATATTACCGATTCCTCGGTGGTAGATTCAGGGGCCTCATTCCATGCCACACCTGATAAGAAATATTTTCATGACTATGTTCAAGGAGATTTTGGACAAGTCCATTTGGGTGATGATAAACCCTATAAAATTGTTGGAATGGGTAAGGTTCTTGTAAAACAGCAGAATGGAAACCAATGGATACTAAAGGAGGTAACGCATGTTCCAGATCTGAAGAAAAATCTGATTTCAACAGGGCAGTTAGGCGGTGAAGGTTATGTGACAACTTTCACAGATAAAGCTTGGAAGGTCATCAAAGGAGCCCTAGTAATAGCAAAAGGTGAAAAGGTTGGTACATTGTATTTATGCAATGGTATTTCTAACTCTATTAATGATTTAACTTCCAAAGGAGCAGATGTATCATTATGGCATTATAGGCTTGGACACATAAGTGAAAAGGGGATGAAGATTCTTCACTCAAGGAATTTGTTTCTAGGTTTGAAGAATGTTGATTTCGAATTTTGTGAGAATTTCATTTATGGAAAACAGAAGAGAGTTAGATTTCTCAGAGTTGGGAATGAAAAGAAAGGCAAAAATTTAAAGCTTGTGCATACAGATGTATGGGGACCTGCTCAGGTATCATGTCTTGGTGGCTCTTGTTAATATGTTACTTTTATTGATGATACAACTAGAAAAACTTGGATTTATTGTATTAAGAATAAATTTGATGTATTTGATACATTCAAGAAATGGAAAGCTTTGGTTGAGATTGAGACAGGAAAGAAATTGAAGTGTCTTAGATCAGACAATGGAGGTGAATATTGTAGCAAAGAGTTTGATAGGTACTATTTAGAGCATGGAATTCGCAGAGAGAAGACAGTTCCAAGAACACCATAAGAAAATGGTGTGTCAGAAAGGATGAACAAAATGATCATGGAGTGGGAAATGTGCATGAGATTGCATGCAATATTGCCTTTACAGTTTTGGGCAGATGTTGTAGATATTGTTGTTTATCTAATAAACAGAGGGCCTTCAAGTTCTTTGGATGGTGGTGTTCCAGAGGAAGCATGGACAGGTAAAAAGGTAAACTACTCTATTTTAAAGCCTTTTGGTTGTGAGGCCTTTGTCCATATTGATAAAGAAAATAGAACAAAGCTTGAAGCAAAGTCAAAGAAATGTACCTTTATTGGATATGGTGTTAATGATTTTGGTTATCACTTATATGATTATGAAAATAACAAAATCATTAGGAGTAGAGATGTAATATTCAATGAAAAGGTCTTGTATAAGAATCAATTATAGGAAAATAAATAGGAAAAAGAAAACAAGGAATACATAGTTCTTCATGAGATCACAGAGAAAGTAAAGTTGCCTGAAAATAATAATAATCAACAACCACAACAACAACAACCACCACAACAGCAACAGGCACCCCAGATACCTGAAAGTGGTGTTAGAAGATCTACCAAGATAAAAGCAATGCAGGTTGAAAGCAGGAAGAAGTGGGAGCTATCCATGGAAGAAGATATGGACTCCTTAATGCATAACCAAACTTGGGACTTAGTCAGGTTGCCTGCAGGAAAAACTACATTGAAGAATAAATGGGTTTACAGGCCGAAGGAAGAAGATGGAGGAAAACAAAGGCACAAAGCTAGACTTGTGGTGAAGGGAGAATAAAGGTATTGATTTTGATGAAATATTTTCTCCTGTTGTTAAAATGAATTCAATCAGAACTATTTTAAGTCTAGTAGCAGTTGAAGATTTGCATCTTGAGCAGTTAGATGTAAAGACAACCTTTCTCCATGGGGATTTGGAGGAAGAGATATATATGTAGCAGCCACAAGGATATGAGGTAAAAGGGAAGGAGAAACTAGTGTGCAGGTTGAAGAAGAGCTTGTATGGCTTAAAACAGGTTCCAAGGCATTGGTATCTAAAATTTGACATGTTTATGTCTGAACAAGGTTATATTAGATGTCACTCTCATCATTTTGTTTATCTGGAAAAGCAAAATGATGGCAGCTATATTATATTGTTATTTTATGTAGATGACATGCTTGTTGCAGGGCCTAACATGTAGGAAATAAATGTGCCCAAAAGAAAACTTGCAAATTCATTTGCAATGAAGGATTTGGGGGCTACAAAACAAATCCTTGGTATGAGAATAACTAGAGATAGGAAAAATTGCAAATTAACATTGTCTCAGAATGAGTACATATGAAAGGTGTTGAAAAGATTTAATATGCACAATGCAAACTGGTTAGTACACCTTTTTCTAGCCATTTCAAACTTAGTAAGGAAATGTGCCCAAAGACCCAAAAGGACATGGATTATATGTCTAGAGTTCCATATGCATCAGCAGTTGGAAGCTTAATGTATGCGATGGTTTGCACAAGGCCTAATATTGTACATGCAGTGGGAGTTGTAAGTAGGTACATGAACAATCCAGGAAAGGAACATTGGATGGCAGTGAAATGGATTCTCAAATATTTGAAAGGTACCACAAATAAAGCATTATGCTTTGGTGGTTCAAACATTTCTCTACAGGGATATGTTGATGCAGATATGGCAGGTGTTAGAGATAACAGGAAGAGCACTATAGGATATGTATTTACTGTAGGTGGAACAACTATCAGTTGGGTTTCAAAAATCCAAAGTGTTGTTGCACATTCAACAACAGAAGTAGAGTATGTTGCTGCTACAGAGGCTAGTAAAGAAATGATTTGGTTACAAAGGTTTATGGGTGAATTGGGTGTGAAGCATGATATGGGCACATTATACAGTGATAGCCAAAGTGCCATTCATCTTGCAAAGAACTCAACAGTTCATTCGAGGACTAAACACATATAGCTCAAGTACCATTTCATATGATCAATGTTGGAAGATGGAGATTTGAAGCTGGAAAAGATACACACTAGCCAGAATCCTGCAGATATTCTAACAAAAGTTGTAACCAGGGAGAAACTAAGAATATTCTCAGTTTCAATTGGTCTTCAAGGATGATGATGAAGATCAGAAATAGCCAGGTCCAAAGAGGAGTCATTGTATAGCAAATGAAGCAGTGATGGAGTTGCTACAATCATTTTCAAAGTGGGAGATTGTTGGGTGTGGAGCATTATTATTTAGAGGTCTTTGTTTCAGTTGGATGTATACCCCAGGAAGTTTGTACAACCCTCCAAGCGGGGGGGTGTGGCGGGGACTTGTCCCCCCTACAGGGGTCAACCTGGGCCGTTCATTAGGCGGATGATCTAATAGTAGAACTTATGTTTAGTTTAGGGTTTCTTTCCCTAGAAGGAAACCCCTCTCTTTGTATGAGGGCATTGTATTAAGGCTATGTAGTAGATGTGTATTCTCTGAGCAAGAAACATAGAAGTGAGACTGTGAGAGAAAACAGAGGATATTACAGTGGATTTGTTGTAGGTTGTGTCTCTTCATTTTGTTGGATAATAGAAAGGAAGGACTGGCTGTTTGGGGTGGACGTAGCCCAAACTGGGTGAACCACGTATATCTGTTTCTCTCTCATTTTATGCATTTTCTGTGTTTATATTTATGCAATATTCTATGTGTTCCATTGCTCTGTAATATATAATTTTCTAACATTACTAGGCCAATGGCTTCGTGCATCCTCAGTCCAGTTTAGGGACCACTACACCATGGGTTTGTCAATTCGAAGATCCACCCCACTCAGCTTCAGATCCAATTCGGTCATCCCACATAAGCCAAATGAGAGAACCCATCTCATCAAAGCTATCAGGAAATGGCAAGGCTAGGCTGAAAATACTATTACACTTGGAAAAATCCATGCCATGGTAGAAAAGAAACACATGCAATCCCATGCATGCCAAATCTAGCAAGGAAAATACACATGCAAGTCGATACCTGCAATGAAGCATGTTATATCTAATTGATCCTGTATTTCCTTGGTTGATATTTGCTTCCTATTTCCTTCTTTGCCTTTCTTTATCCAATGCCAAAGTGCTCCAAGGAAACTCTAAGTGTCCAAGAGCATGAGAGAGAGAGAATAATGAAAGAGCTCTAAAGCTAAATTGACAAAAGGTTACCAATTGATCCTTAGAATCCTTTTATGAATGAGGCCTATTTTTTCTTTATTTTCCATTATTTTCTTTCATTTTTATCCTCACATGCAACATGTGACCTTTCACCTCCTTTTTCTCCTAATTTCCATTATTTTAATAAATAATTGTGCCAAAAATGTCATTTTTCCTTTCCAAATCCTTAAGCATTTCCTTTGCCAATTTCCTTAGCCATAAACAACCAAATGAACACCCCCTAGGATGTCCTACCCAACATTCATATTGGAATAAGTGTCCCTTTCATTTGTGGTTATTGTTTTTAACTTTTATTATATGAAATTTTCATCAGGGTTGTTACAGAACCCTCCCCCTTGGGGGACACCATCCTTTGTGTTCAATCATGCATATACCTCAGAAACCTACTAAAAGAGGACATACTACTCATGGAAATTTATAACACAACTCGATGTGGTATTTACAATTAAATATATGCTCAAGAGAAGAACATCATGACAACATGAAAATATACCACATAGTGGAGCTTTATATCACAACTCATTACGATATTTACAATGATCATCTTCTTGAGTGCCAATCCACATGACATCATAAAATCATGATAACATAACCACATGATAGCATAATAACTTGATAACGTACCCATAATGACATTACACTCATATCACATAACGGAGGTTTATAACACAACTCGTTATGGTATTTACATACATGCATGGGTGTACATATAGAAACATCACCATAAATCTAGATACCAAGACATATGCCAAATCATATATTGAAACATATATCAAACATATACTAACATCATATCTAAACATATATCAAAACATCATATAAAATATATCAATTAGAAAGTATATACTAAACCAACATAAAGCAAATATTAAACCATCATGAAGAATATACCAAGCCATCATAAGAAAATACTAAAACACCATAAAGTAACTACCAACCCACCATAAGCAACTACCAACCACCATAAGCAATCACCAAACCACCATAAAAAATCACCAAACCACCATATCGAAGTTTCTTTGCCTCAACCAGCAAACAAGGAAGGATACATGGCTCGCATCTGATCCTCCATATCCTATGTAGCTTCATCAGGCCCAAATTGCTTCCATTGCACTTCAGTTTTTTGATTGCTCAGTTATAGAGAATGAGCACCTTTTTATGCAATAAGCACTGATGCTTCAGCTGGAATTATCCATCTGGTTCGACTTGCAATATAGACCAGTCAATCACATGATCAACATCTTTAACATACTTCTTAAGCAATGAGACATGGAAAACATCATGGAATTTCACTATTAGAGGTAGTTCAAGTTGATAGGCTACTGGCCCAATCCTCTTAATAATGTCGAATGGTCCACAAAAGCATGGTGCCAGCTTCACACATGATCCAATCCTCAAGGAGCTCTTCTTCAGTTTGATATGTCAGTACACTTGTTCCCTAACCTCAAACCCCTTGAACAACCTATTCCTATCTGCATAACTCTTCTGGGTATCCCCTGTTGCCTTGATTTTTCTTGATCACCTGCATTTCATGTTCAATTTCTGCTAACATATCTAGTCCAATCAATACTCTGCTAATTGGATCACTCTAACTGATAGGAGTGTTACAACTCTACCATACAATGCCTCAAAAGGACTCATCCTCAATGACTCCTGATAATTGTTGTTGTATGAAAACTTGACCAAAGGGAGATACTCTTTTCACTTTCATTGTTGATGCATCAAATACATCCTCAACTTGTCTTCCAATATCTTGTTGACCCTCTTTTTCTATCCATATGTCCGCGGATGCTAAGTTGTACTGAAGGCAAACTCTATGCCCAAACTTGTAAATAATTCCTTCCAAAACTTGGAAGTGAACTTTGCATCCCTGTCTGACACAATCTTCTTTAGAACACCATGTATTCTAACCACATCTCGTATGAAAACCTATGATGCATTGCTAGCTGAGTACGCAAAATTCATAGGAATGAAGTGTATGGCATTTGTTAACCTGTCCATAATGACCATGATGGAATCATGTTGCTTCATTGTGTTCGGCAACCTTGTAATGAAATCCATGGAAATGGCCTCTGACTTCCATTCTGGAATTACAATCAACTGTAGAAATCCACCTGGATGTTTACACTCTACCTTCACTTTTTGACAATCAAAACATCTAGCCACAAACTCTACTACATCCCTCTTCAGATTCAGCGAATAGTAATATCTCTTCACTGCAGTCAATGTCTTTTGATAACCTACGTGGCCTGAATATGGTTTTGAATGAAACTCCATCAATATCACCTTCTTGAGCTCACTACTATCTAGTACATATATCATGTTTTAGGACCTCACCAATCCATCTGTCGTAAGTTAATAATCCATGCCCTATGAACCTATACCAATACCTGTACTTGTACCTATACCTATATCTGTACTTGTTCTTGTACCTATACTACCACCTATACCTATACCTATACTTGTACCTATACCTATACCTATACTTGTTCCTGTACCTATACTACCACCTATACCTATACCACTACATGTACCTTTACATGCACCTGCACCTGTACCTGTACCTGTAATATCACCCTGCTGCAACCTGTGCACAATCTCCATATACCTAACATCCTATTGTCCTGCCTACAAGGTCGTATCATGTAAGTTTGTCCCATAGGAGCTCGGGGCTTCCAAGTGATGTACCTATACCCATCTACTAAGAGCATCTGCCACCTTGTTCTCTTTACCTTTGATGTATCTGATCTCGAAATTAAACTCGTTGATTGTGGCCAACCATCTACCTTGTCTAGTGTTTAGATTCGGCTAGTCGAACAAATACCTCAACTCAATGTAATCAATCATAAGAACAAACCGTCTTCCAAGAAGATGGTGCCTCCACATCTTCAGTGGATGTATAATCACTACGAACTCAAGATCATGTGTTGGGTAGTTTTTCTCGTGCTCACTTTGTAAGGTCCCTCTAATACTAGTGTCTTCCCTTATTATTATTGTCATTGTACCACTTATTTTTATTGTTGTTCCCATGTTGTCCCGATATTGTTATTATTGTGACCATAGAAGCCCACTATTGCTATTGTTGTGCCCTTAAAGAGTTACAGACATTTCAGAGACAACTTGCCTGTAACTCTGTAATTTCGGATCTACAAGTTTTTGAAACTACAGAGTTACAGGCATTTCAAGATCGAGCTCATACAAATTAGAAAAAAAAGTGTAGTTTTTTTTTTAATTTTCATAAGCCTTGTTTGAGAAATTAGTTTGAAGTGATTCAAAGGGAATTTTGAAGCATAATTATTATTCATTGATGACCTGAAGAAAGAAAATGGAAACACCCTGTAAGCAACTTGAAATTTCTACTATGACACATGAAGAAGAGGACGAAATGCAACATGATATATCAAAATTACGAGGCCAAGTGCAACAAATTTTGCTCTTAGAAAAAGTAACTGAAGCTAATATGGATGGTTTAAAGAGTGAAATGGAAGATAATATGGATAGCATGGAATCTAAGATGGATGGTATAGAAGAAAACTTAAAGGCAACATGGAAGATTTGAAGATAGATTTGGCAAAGTTGCTACAAGAAATACTTACTAATGGTGAAACAGTAGTAAGGGAAACTTGTGATGAGAACAAAAGAAATGTTAGTCATGATTTCATAGACTCTAACATTGGATTGAAGACCCACCATGTTCCAAATATTGATATGAGGAAGTTTCATGACAAGGATCTCATAACATGGATACTACAGATGGAGCAATATTTCGATCTCTATAATGTGCAAAGCACACAAAAGGTATGCATTGCAACTTTATATTTGGAACCCAATTAGTTGGTATGGTATTGATGGCTTTTCTCTTGAAACAAATTTTCACTTGGGAATTTTTTATGGAAGAAATGATAGCAACAAGGAAGCCTATCACTAACAACTATCAAGATGGAAGTGTTGTTGCCCCTAGCCTTCCACAACCTACATGGTTGACACCACAACAACTGGAAGAAAAAAGAGAAAAAGGCATTTGCTACAATTCTGATAGCAAATACACTAAAGGTCATAAGTGTGCTGAGAAGAAATTATTTTACATAGATTGTGAAGAGGAGGAAGAAAAAGAACAAGAAACATCAAAAGAAGATGATACACACCAGGAACAAACACTAGAGAAAGAAGAAATGAATCTGAACATATCGTGTAATGCATTGGCCAGAATTACCACTCCTCAAACTATCAAGATAGAAGGACATTTCAATAAGAAAAAGGTAATAGTGTTGATTGATTCAGGAAATACCCATAATTTTATTCATTGTAAGATAGCCAACGAATTGAATTTATTCCTATATCTAGCACCAGAGTGTCAAGTGATGGTTGCAAACGGAGGAACCATAAATTTCTCTAGAAAGTGCCATAATATCAAGCTATCCATGGGATAATATGTGTTGAATAGTCCCATGCTTTCCATTCCAATGGGTGGTGCTAATGTTATACTACGAGTCCAATGGCTACAATCTTTGGGTACGATAACTTTTAATTTTCAAGAACTTTTCTTGAAATTTGTTTCAGAAGGAAAGGGAGTTGAATTAAGGGATTATCACATGGAAACCAGGAAATATAATCAACTCTAACAGCATCACAAATCTTCTAAAGAAAGAACAACGAGGCGTAATTGCACAATTATGTTCGCTAGAGGTTCCCACATTGGAATCATCCATTTCTCCAGATCTCCAAAAAGTCTTGGACAATCATTCTAGGGTATATGAGACTCCCAAAGGTCTCCCACCTATTCGTGATCATGATCATGTTTTTCATTTGATTCCAGGAAATGTTCCTCCAAACATCAGGCCTTACAGATATCCCTATGGCCAAAAAAGTGAAATTGAACATTGGTTGCAGAAATTCTAGAGGCTGGTATAATTCAACCTAGTCAAAGTTCTTTCTCTTCTCCAGTAGTATTGATGCACAATAATGATGGACCATGGCACATGTTTTTAGATTATAGGGAGCTCAACAAGATCACTATTAAAGATAAATTCTCCATTCCTACCATTGATGAATTATTGGATGAATTGCATGGAGTAATTTAATTCACCAAGTTAGACCTTTGTTCAGGATATCATCAAATTAGAATGAAGACTGAAGACATCCTAAAAACAACATTTAGAACTCATGAGGGTCATTATGAATTTTTTGTCATGAATTTTGGCCTTACCAATGCACCTTCCACATTTCAAGGTTTGATGAATTCCATTTTCAAACCCTTCCTTAGAAAATTTGTGTTAGTATTTTTTGATGATATACTAATCTACAACAAGT
>APFE031664165.1:0-21943 GCA_000404065.3 Pinus taeda | reverse complement strand
CAGATTGGATAAACGAAGAAAGGGATGAATGGAAGAATGACAAAGAAGTTTGGGCACTCATTCAAAAGTTGCAACAAGATCCCAGTACATCTGATACATTTAGCTAGAAAAATGATTCGTTATGGTACAAATATCACTTATACCTATGTAACAATTCCCAACTCAAACAAAATATTCTTAGGGAATTGCACACATCTCCCTTAGGAGGTCATTCAGGATTTTTAAAAACTTACCACATGGTTAAAAATGAATTTTTTTGGGATGGCCTTAAATCTAATATTCAAATGTTTGTGGCATAATGCTTGGTTTGCCAACAAAATAAAGTTGAGACAATTTAGAGCCTAGGTCTATTACAACCTTTATCCATTGCAAGTCAACGTTGGGAGGAGGTTTCAATGGATTTTATCATAGGTTTACCCAAGTCTGAAGGAAAGAGTGTCATCATGGTGGTAGTTGATAGACTTACCAAGTATGCACATTTTTTTGCATTATCTCATCCATTTAAAGCTAATACAATTTCTACTACATTTATGGAAAGAATTAAAAAGCCACATGGAAACCCAAAGATTATTGTAAGTGACAGATATCCTATTTTCACTAGAAATTTTTGGACATAATTATTTTCTTTTCTGGGCACTCAGTTAGCTCATAGCTCATCTTATCATCCTCAATATGATGGGAAAACTAAGATAGTGAACAAATATTTGGAAGGATATCTTTGTTTCTTTATATCTGATAAGCAAACACAATGGGTCAAATGGTTGCCTCTCATTAAATGGTGGTATAGCACTTCCTTCCATACTACAGCAAAAATGACCCCATTTATGGTGCTTTATGGATATCATCCCACGTCCATCACATCATATTTAATAAAAAATTCTAAGGTTCAAGCAGTGGAAGATCACTCGAGCATCAACAAAAATTTCTTTAACTCTTAAAGGATAACCTCACTTTGGCACAAAATAGAATGAAACAACAGGAATATCAACATCACAACAAAAGAAGTTTTGATGTAGGTGATTGGGTATTTCTACGGCTACAACCATATAAATAAATGTCCCTCAAGCAAGCTAATAAGGATAATAAATTATCACCAAAGTATTATGGTATGTACAAGGTGTTGCAAAACATTGGTATTATGGCATCCAAATTGGAACTTCCTGCACCTTCCTGAGTGCACCCAGTTTTCCATGTTTCATGCTTAAAGAAGGTTATAGTTGAAAGCTCACAGTTCAAACAATATTTCCAGAGCTTGATGAGGAAAGAAAAATCATATTGGAACCTAAAGTAGTCATAGAAATAAGAACTTGATAGCTGTGAAATCGATCAATTTCAAAGTATCTCATAAAGTGGAAGAACTTACCTGCTGAAGATTCATGGGAGGATAAGAATTTTATATAGAAGCATCCAAAATTGATCAAGCATTGAGGACAACACTTTTTTGAAGGAGAAGTTCATTTTATGTCACTATAATACTAGTGCATCCCTTATTATTATTGTCATTGTACCCCTTATTGTTATTTTTGTGCCCATATTGTCCCCATATTTTTATTATTGTGCCCCATAGAAACCCACTATTGTTATTGTTGTGCCCTTACATTATTATTTTTATGTCAGCTCTAATTATATTGTGACCCCTTAAACACTTATATATAGAAAGGAGGTCTTTTCATTTGTATCATCTAAGAATTGTTCATTTGTGTCATGTGAAGGAGGTTTCCCCCTCAAAGAGGCTACATTTTAAGTGGTTGATCTATCTCTTTCTTCTATTTTGTGAGTTGGTTGCACAACACGTTTATTTTATGGGACTCATCACATACCACTTGTTCATCCTACATAAGGACTCCACCAAGCCCTCTCTTGCAAGCATCTATGCATACCACAAACTCCTTGTCCAAAAAAAATCGCAGTACTCGTGCATGTGTCAACAACTGCTTAAGTTGCTCAAAACTAGTCTCACACTCCTCTATCCATTCGAACTTCTTAACTTTCCTTTGAAATGATGTGGTGAGATAAACAATCTGTGAGAAGTTCCTGATGAAAGTAGCTCATCCACATTCTTAGGAGCTACCCACTCCATGATGGCCCTTATCTTCTCTGGATCTACTCCAATGCCTACCTTGGAAACAACATGTCCCAAGTAGTCCACCTCAATCTAAAAGAAACTGCACATGACGAGCTTAGAATACAACTGATGCTCCCTCAAAAATATTAATACTACTACTAAATGCTCGACATGCTCTTCCTCATTTTTAGAATATATCAATATATCATCAATGAGCACAATAAAAAACTTATCCAAATGTGGACGCAACACACTATTCATCAAACACATTAATGTAGCTGGAGCATTAATTAATCCAAATCGAACAAGAAAAAACTCATAATTCCCATACCTGGTCCTCAACTTAGTCTTGTAAATGTCCTCTTCTTTGATGTGTACTTGATGGTATTTGGATCTCAAGTCAATCATCGAGAACACAACTACTCCCTTCAACTGATCGAACAAGTCATCAATACTCAACAAAGGATATATGTTCTTGATAGTCACTTCATTTAACCGCTTATAATCAATGCATAATCTGAGAGTACCATCTTTCTTCTTCACAAACAAGACTGGTGCACCCCATGCTGATACACTTGGCCTAATGTATCCTTTCTCCAACATTTTCTTCAGCTGCAACTTTAACTCAACCAACTCAGGTGCACTCATCCTATAAGGTGCTTTCGATGCTAGAGCTGCCCCTGGCACTAACTCAATAGAAAACTCTATCTCCCTATGAGGTGGCAACCTTGTAATGTCCTCATGAAATACATCCCTAAACTACTATAAAACCGGGAATTTTTTCAACACATATGCATTCTCGACCTCCTTACCCTTATCACTAGAAATGTGAACTATGAATAGCTTTCACCCTTTCCTGCAGCTACACTTTGGTTGCATAGTTGGCACCATCCTAATTGATGTTTCCTTCTTCTTACCCTATAATACTCTTGGTTCTCCATTGTCATCAACACACTCAATAGCTTTGTCATTGTAGTCAACCTTAGTTCTATGTAGATACAACTAATCCATGCCCAATAACATACTATATGAACCCAATGGTAATACATTTAAATGTGTTGTTTGAGGCATACCATTCAATTCAAATGCACAATATCTTACCGAATGATGAATTCGTTTATTTGTACCTGTAGCAAACTGCACTAACCAAGACTCTACATGCAACTCCTTATTCAATCCACACTTATTCACCAAGTTAGGACTACCATTGCTATAATTAGATCTAGGGTCAATCAAAATAGAAATAACTTCATCACAAAGCTTACCGTTCATCTCAATGATAGATGCATGGTGTTCTTCTTACCCATCGTCCACTGCTACATTGATACGTGGAATACTCTCGCCAACATCCCCAACAATTTGTGCCTCCTTTGCATTGTATATCTTAGGTCTCCCACCCTGATGTTGTGGATAATACATCCTCAGGTGTTCCTCACCACACGTCCAACACTCCAACCAACCAATGCCCTCACCTTTATGTTGTTTTTGTTGTTGTTATGACCCATGTCCATGTCTAGTTGCATTAAATCTCTTTTGCGGGTCCACATTTTCTTTTCCATCTCCACATTGAGGCCTTGTCCTCTTATGCTGCCATTTGACTCTACCTTTGTCTTTGACCTTCCATCCATGTCGAGATTCATTCTTACATTTTTATTGTTCATAGCAATGCTTCAGTTTTCCAATAATTTCCTCAAGGGACCAAGGCTCATCATATTCAATCCAATCTCTAAATGCTAATGGAAAACCACTAACAAATCTCTGAACTTTAACCTTCTCATCAGTAAGATACGATACATAGCCCAATAGATATAGACACTTGGTCATGTACTCTTCGTCTGTCATTGATCCAATCTTTAACTCATACAATTCTTTTTCGATACTGTCATAGTACCTTCCTAACAAGTACTTTTTCCTCAAAAGCCTCTTGAATTCCCGCCAACTCAAGTCATCTGTCCTAATGTCTCTAACCCTGTTAACATCTTCCCACTAGATGTTTGCTTTACCTTTCAAGCTGAATATAGTTATTCTAGCCTTCATGTTACGTATGTACTCAAGCAACTCAAATAAGTTGTTCATCCCAAGTATCTAAGCCTCTACATATTCCGACTTCTTCATATATCCATCAAAAGTAGGTGGTTTTGCTTTCTTGAATTCATCTCGTAAGTATCCCCTATCATTCCTCATGTAAGGATGATAGCGACAAAGATCATGATGTCTATCAGTAGAATAATATATGTACTCATCGCCCTCCTTTCTGGAGTGTCCAAAAACCTACCATCTCTCACTGTGTCATATCTATCTGATGTGTGTCTACCAGGAGATCTATTGCCATATGCTCCATTAGTCCCATCCTCATGTGCATGGATGATTCAAAGTGGCCCTTGTCACTGCAGTTTTGACAAACTCTAAATAAGTATAGCATTGACCTCTGCTTGCTTCTCTTGTGCATGTATGATCTAATCAAATTCTCCATGATAAACATATAACAACCCTGATCCAACATCCAATAAATGTAACAAGTATGTAATTGTAAGAGACACACATGCAACTGATATGCATGCATGACTAACACATTCAACCCATCGAGTCTGACAGTTGAACCATGCTCTGATACCACTCTATAACACCCTCCTATTTAGAACATGTAATCAATATCCTATTTCTATTTTTACTTCACTATGTGCCTTATGAGTTCCCATAAACCTCACATAGAAAAGCTAAGTGCGTGTTTGTCTATCACCTCATCCTAGTTATAGGAAAACCAAATTAACTTCCTGCAATAAGGTGAGTATTATGGTTGGCGTTTTGTTATAAGTTTTTATTATCAATATTTAGAATAAAATTTGTAGTTGCCTTTTAGTTATGCTATGTGAAATATTTTAGAACATGCAATCAATGTCCTATTTCTATTTTTACTTCACTATGTGCCTTATAATTTTCCACAAAACTCACATGGAAAAACCAAGTGATTGTTTTTCTATCAACTCATCCTAGTTGTAGGAAAAAAAATAACCTTCCTACAATAAGATGATTACTATGGCTGACTCTTACTACACCATAGAAGAAGCCTTCTAATTTAACTCATGTAACTACATGACCTAAGATATTTGTAAACCACTACTTTTGAGATCTCTTAGGGTATATATTTGAAAAACATGTTTGTATATTTTAATACCATGTGTCACTTAAAACTAATACAAAAAATACTATCGTACCATTAACACCTCTACATAACTGAATCCAAAAATGATAGTGGTTCTATATTTTTTTATTAGACTACAAAAGATTTATCAAATAGGTTTCAAAATGTACTTGTAAAATGTCATACACTGTATTTGTAGGCTACAGATTATCTTGTGGTCATCCCTAAAGCTACTTTTAGTGGAATTATTTACTTAATAATAGCATAATATTTAATCTACTCCATCTAGCTAGGAAGAAAAATGGATATCTCACATCTAAAAGTATTTTCCAACCAATATATATATGGGCCACCTAGGTTTGAAACTTGGTTTAGTATTGTCACAAGTTCTACTTCTAGTGGATAGAAGCATGATTTGTTTTTCACATTGCTTGAGTTCAATTCATGTAAAGGGACATGTTGGACCATTGTTATAAGGATAAAAGGTAAATGACTCCTATATAAACAGTGACAATGTCCATGTCCATGATAAGTTTCATACAATGTCTTCACTTGCAGGCTATTGGCATTAACAGCTTAGAGATTATAGAGGGAGCGAGTGTGTCTCAATGATAAGTGTGGAGCTGTAAAAAGGGTATTTTTCACCTCTAATTACCTCACATTAACTTGTCAATCCAGGAACGATTTGTTATCTCAAAGAGTGTACTCAGTTTGAGGCTGTCATTTGTCAGAGTAATGCTAGTAGTATAGTGCTCAGAATACAAGGGTAAATGAATGCTCAAAACGAGATCTACTTACAACAAAGCACTTTAAGACCTAAATCATGCATTCAGAAAACTAAAGAAAATTATTAGTCAAGGGTCGAGTAGCACTAACGCATCCCTCTGTAAACTGATGTAGCTAAAGATAATCAAGGAAAAGATCATCAACCTAGGAACTAAACAACAAATGTCAATGCTCACTACAGTCTCAGATCGTTCTACACACCAAAGTAATGATAATGCAAATAACAGCAAATGGAACAACAACTAGTTCTGATAAACAACAAAACTTTAATCTGCAGAAATAAGTGCAGCAATCGTATCCTACAGAAATCAGATAGCAATCTTTACTCTAAGAATAAATCGGACAACACACGGAAATAGAATGACAACTGATTAACAATGAAATATAGAACAACACTTAGAGATAAATGTAAGTGTACAATGAACCAAGATAAATAACACACACGACACGCCTTAATATTGAGAAAAATAGTAATCTGACTTCGATACCACAAATATCAATCTCAGTTATAAAGAATAATGATTGTAATTCGTAATGGAATAGCAAAGTCAGTTGACCAACAATCACGATTAAGTGTAAACCATAGATGAATATAGTAATACCAATTTATGAATGTTACAACACAGGTACTCTATAATTGAACAACAATAGCATTCTGTAAGGACACAATGTTATATCAATGATTAAAGGAACAATAATGCATTAAAAATTCAGAATGAACAATACAACATTCTTGTCATAGAGAGCGATATTACTCAATCGAACATAAATCAAATATAACAGAACTGTGATATAAAATAACAAGGCACATCAGATTACTGAACAAAGCTGATAATGAAAACCATGTACGAATTTAAAGGTAATGGTACAGGAGCAAGTGTTCCATCAAGGCTGGGCCCTTAGCCTCCAGGGACACGCCGCTGGAGATTATTCTAGGATCAAAGATGGAACAACAACCAGATTTATATTAAAGCATCAAAGCAAAGTTACAGGGAATCACTTCTCAATGAGAGTCGATGATCAAGTTTCAAATACAAAGAGAAATTACATAGAAATAACAACAGATCATCTCCCGGGCCAGTAGTGCTGCCCCTTTTTATAACAGTCAAGCGGAGATACCAATGATGCAAAAATAGTTAAGATAGCGATCCCTCGGGATCAAAGGATCCTGAGGGCTTTGCCAAACTATTAATTCCCAGTTATCTATTTGTTTTCTTACACTGATTTTATATCTCCTTTTCCTTTCCTTGGCTGATATGCTTTAATTTGGATCGCCTTGTCTGCATGTTGTTGCCCGTTAAAGGGACAACAATTAACTTGGCCCTGTCTTTTTCTTCGGAACGATAATCTTTCATTTTTCCCTTTTTCTACATAAAAAATGGCAATTATTAGTAGTTTTGTGTTGCATATAAATCCCAGATTTTGTCATGATTTCTTATTATCTACCTAGTTCATGATGCAAAGAGGTTCTGAGTTTTAAAGAAAAGATGACAAAATAATCAATAAAAACATACCTTCTTCAGTACTCCACCACCCCCCTGCTTACCCTTTTTCATGCCCTCATGAAAACATTGTAGTAGACATGTAAAGCAGTGAGAGAGTAGGCTGGAGATGGGATCTCATGTGGTGGTCTACAACCATGATGCCTAACTAGGTGTTCAAAAAGATGGCCTGTCTAACCCTCAGGCATCTGATACAGGGCTTGGTATCTAGGTGCAGGGTACCAAATAATCAGACTCCGGAACCTATATCCTAACCAAGATGGCCCTACCCTCAAGATAAATTCACCATAGAGGTTCAAGCGATCAGTGGCTAACTTAAAGTTCTCATAATTAAATGGTTCCCTGAGTTGGGTATTCGAATTAGAAATTTGATATTGAAATTTAGAAGTGTTAATGGAAAGGTCTTTAATGGTAAAGAAGTATTCTATCCCTTTCTGATTGATTGTTGTATGAATGGCCCTAATGCTTCAATCACGCCTAGAGTCCTTATGAGGTTCCTATGTTTCCTCCATAACTACATTGGATTTCTAGGCTCAGCGCTTACCCACAAATCTAATCCATTTTCTTGTCTTTGGAAGGCATTATAGGCTTTAAGCCATTTGATTTGATTAACTCCAAACAAAATAAATGCCTATAGTTGGATATCCCCAACGAAAGGGTCGAGGTTCTACTCGATCTCTTCCTCCGCTTGCCTAGGCTGCTCGGCCTCTTCCTCCATTTCTGCTTCCTCATTTTCTCCCATTTCTTTCTCATTCTCTTCTCCTTCCAATTGAGGGGTTGCTCATCCCCTAAATCATCTATCTCCAATGGTTGGCTGGTATTCCCTTGGGGATTTTCCAACCTCCCTCTAATCCATGCGATTCTAACTGATTTTCTTTGTTTCAATGATCTATTTGATGTGATGGAAGCATGTTTACGTTTTGGGGTTGGCAGAGTCAGTCCGCCATCTATCGTGGCAATTAGCTCTTCCTAGTTGCTCTGTTATTGAGCAAGACTGTGGCTAACTATTAGTTGTATCATCCCATGGTGACTTACTACCGATTCTACGTGTTGTGCTTTTTTCATGCTTCAGGCAACATCATGAAGTAATGAATTTAAAATTTCAGGTAAGTTCACAGAGCATTTCTATTTTAATATGGCTAAAAGTTTTAGGTGTCGTGGTCTTACCACATCTTTCCTGCCTTCGCAGGTGATGTAGCTCTGGATGATCTTCGCCAATTCTGCCCACGACTCTCCTAATGCTACTGGTAGAACTCCCTTTCCTCTGACTGTCAGATTCTGGCCTTCGTCTTGGAAGATTTTTATGATTTTTCACAGTCTCTCCTTCTTTAGAGTGCACACAGGTCCAGTGGCTAGCAGTCCCGAGACCTCTGCAATTATGTCATCGGTGACTGTTATGTGTCTCCCCCTTACTATGGAGTGATATTCTTCCAAATTCTACAAGAATTCTATTGCTACGGTCTCGTTGGATTCCTGTAAATGATTAAGATAAACTAACCATCCTGCCCTTGTCAGGATTTCGCGTGCGGCATCAAAAACTGTCAATACCTGTGGTTCTCTCCGAAATGATCTTCTTCCCATGCTTTAGCTCACTGTAAAAATGCAAAGGCTGTAATGGAACAACAGGCTGTTCAAACTGTTAGGAACACAGAGAGAATAACAAAACAACAAGGCTCGTTCAAATTCTGAGACACTTACTAATTGCTGCAGAGTATAATATGGAAATAGCTTAGGAACAGCAAGCCATGCAAATTGAAAAACGATATACCATTAAGCCTTATTATTCCTAATTAAAAGGTTTCTGAATAATATTCTGACGCGTATACCATCAAATTATGAGGTCACCTGCCTCCCCCCTGCAATGCGATAGGTCGTCCTTAGCCGTCAAATGAGAGAGCGGCGTGCAGAACTACCATGGTACAGAGTCATAAAGGAACAGTGTATGCCGAAATGCCATGTTTTCAAAAGGAGGAGGTTACCAAAATTGAGGTATAAAATAGGATCGCTTAACAAATAAGAGATTGCTTGTGATATGATGCAAGGCTGGGAGGATAGGACAGCTAACGTGCATAAAAATTCTAATGCGGTCAGTAGCGACTTTTTTGTCATGATTGGTTATAATAGATTTTCATTTGTTTAATGGTTTGGGGAAGTGATATACAAAATATTATTTGACGTATTACAGAGGTATAAGCCAAATAAGGGTGTTGATGATTGCTATTGGTGTATTAGGAATGTGACTTCAATACCATTAACAGAGCTCTGTTGCCAACGGGTGTCCATTACCTTGACAGAGTTGTTTGTTTCACCCATGGAACCATGATCCTTTGTGTATGCTTAGGAAGTGTTGTGCAATGTCAAAATGGAGGTCATTATGTTGGCTTGGTAACCAGTTAAACCATAATGCCATTCACAAAGAAGGAGTGAAAGGTGGGCAGGTCGGCTCATGATGAGACCTCTTGTTCCAAGGACTCTCTATTTTTTCTTATGTGCCTCTTGGATCATATCCCTAGTGTGGTGGCCATAGTGGGAATGCCACTTCACTTTCTTCCTTATGATCATGGTAAGCTGGCTCTTGATGAGACCCCCTATCCTGCATTTGACAACTCATATAAACAAGTCATATAAACATTTTTCTCTCTTTTTCTTTTCTTTTATAGAGTACTTTCCCATTTATACATAAAGGGTGGTTGAGCACTCCTTAAGAGTAGGAATGATGGAAGAAGTCTTAACATCTCAATAGAAAAATATAGACCCTTTGTTCTTATTCCTTAATAATGATCAAAGAAAATTATGGGAATTTAAACAGAACCACCATGATAAAGATAACCAATCATGTCAGTATTAGTAGGATAATGAGAGAAAAAGTGATGAATAATTGTGTCCTTTCCTCTTTCCTCCTATGAATTCAAAGCAATTTCTTGTAAGAATAGTGATTTTATATAATTTGTTGATTTCAGTATGCTCTAGCACTGTATCCATTGCATAAGTGTATAGTTGTGCTCCAAAAGACTTGAAATAGCAGGAACAACAGGTATCTTTAAATTGGAAGAGCAAAGAGAACAAGCATATGTAAAAGGAATACAAGAATGTTGTCATTTCAAAAAGGAAGAGCAAAAAAATACAAGTGTTGTTCCTTTGTAAAAGGAACAGCAGAAAACGCAAGTGTCGTTCCTTTGGAAAATGAATAACAGAAATCAAAAGTGATGTTCTTTTAGAAAAGGAACAGTAGAAAACGCAAGTGTTGTTCCTTTGGAAAAGGAACAACAAAAACCCAAAGTGTTATTCCTTTGGAAAAGGAACAGAAAAAACGCAAGTAACCCAAAAGTGTTGTTCCTTTGGAAAAGGAACATCAGAAATGCCAGTGCTGTTCCTTTGGAAATGGAACAACAAAATGAAAGTGAAAAAGGAACAGCTAAAGCAAAAGGTGTTGTTCCTTTGAAAAAGAAACAAAAAAATGAAAGTGATGTCCCTTTGGAAAAGGAACAGTAGAAAAACAAAAATGAACACAAATGTTGTTCCTTCATAAAAGGAACAACGAAAGTGACAGTGTTGTTCCTTCTGGAAAAAGAACAACAAAAAAATGCAAGCACTATTCTTTTTGAAAAAAATAGGAACAACAAAATGGTGAAGGTGTTGTTCCTTCTAAAAGGAACAGCAAAAACGATATAATTGTTGATTCTTCGAAAAGGAACAACAAAGTGCAAATACAAAAAAAATATGTACAGAGAATAACTTATGCTAACAAAACAAAGGAATTATGTACAAAATGTAAAAATAGGTGAATCACTTAATGAATCACAGGTGAGGAAGATTTCTCTTCCTCCTCCAAAATTTGCATGTCGGAGTCTTCGCAGAGTTGCTGGTAGAAGGACTCCCGAGTGAGTGGTTTACGATAAAGTCAAACTCGATGGCCATTTGCCTTGAAGGTATGTCCAGATCCGTCAATGGTGATTAGAGTAAGGGTGCCATTATCATGTACCTTCTGGATTTCATATGGCCCCAGCCAACGAGTCTGAAGCTTCTCGGGAAAATCCTGAAACCTGGAATCATATAAGAGTGCCCAATCTCCTTCGCGAAAGACGTCATTTTTAGTGAGTGTCATTCCATTTAGCTCGATGTTGTTGGATTAATGAAGTGTTTTGAAGGGAAGAGAGCCTGATTTCATCTAGCTCATTGATCTGTTGTAATCTATTAATCTGTGCCTCGTTTAAATCTAGACAGATTTCTTGTGTTGTTTAGAGTGTTTGGATTTCGAATTCTATGGGAAAAATGGGTTCCTTTCCAAACACCAATTGGTATGGTGAATAGCCGGTAGTGCTTCTCCATGTTGTGTTGTAAGCTCACAAGGCTTCTGGTAATCTTGTAGCCCAATTGCGTCTATGTGACGCAATGGTTTTTGTAAGATTGCTTCTATTATTTTATTGTTGTTTTCTACTTGACCATTTGCTTGTGGGTGGCATGGAGTGATGATTTTGTGCTGGATATGATAGTTTTTTAATGTTCCAACAATCTTGTTACTAGCAAACTATGGTCCACCATCTGTAATTATATCTCTTGGAAGCCCATATCGTACGAATATATGGAACAGGAACTGTATGACAGAATTCTCTGTAGCTCTCGGCAATGCCTCTGCTTCGACCCATTTGGTGACATATTATGTTGCTACCAAAATATATGTTTTATGGTTCGAGGATGGGTTAATTGGACCAACAAAACCAAGGGCCCATCAATCGAATGGTTCAATGACTAGCTGTGGATTTAGGTGAATTTTGTCGGACTTACCAGGGCGTCCTACTCTTTGGCAACTGTCACAAGCTTGAACGAATTTCTTTACATCTTTGAAGATCGTTGGCCAATAATGCCCTGTTTGCAGCACCTTATGTCCAGTTCTCCAATCGGCAAAATTCCCGCCACATGGTCCATCATGACAAGCTTTCAAAATGTCAAAAATTTCATCCTCTCAGACGCATCTCCTGATGTGCATATTTGCCCCTGTGTGGAACAAGTAGCCCCCAATCCTAGAAAATCGAGCACTTCACTAGACAATCTGTTTTTGTTCATTGGGGGTCAGATGTTTTGGTAATTTTCCTACTGCTAAGTAATTCACAACATCAGCATACCAGGGTGTTTTAACAGTGACAAAAAATAAATGCTCATCTGGAAATTGATCTTCAACTGCTGTTGTGTCTACTAGTTTTGGCATTTACGAGAGAAAGTCAACTACAGGATTTCCTTTTCCAGGTTGGTCCTTGATTGTAATATCGAATTCCTAAAGTAAAATCAGTCATCTAGTTATTCTACCATTTGTAATTGGTTTATTTGCTAAATATTTTATGGCAGAGTGATCTGTATACAAGATAATAGGATATCTAGTAATGTAGTGCCTGAACTTATTGACAACATGTATTACAACTAGAAATTCATTTTCAGTAACAATATAATTCAATTCAGCAGGAGATAAGTTCTTGCTAATATAATAAATTGCATATGGTTTTTTATCTTCTTCCTTCCCTAGGACTACTCCAATAGCTGTATCTGAAGCATTTGATGAAATTTGAAATGGCAGGTCCCAATTTGGACCTCTGAGGACTGGGGTTGTTGACACAAGCTTCTTCAAATCTTGGAAAGAACAGTCGCATTTTTCCTGTCCAAAGAAAGTCAACATTACCTATCAATGAATATAGAGGTGCAACAATATGCGAAAAATGTTCTATAAAGATTCTATAATAACTAGAAAATCCAAGAAAATTGCGTACCTCCGTTTAAGTGGTAGGAATGGGGATTAGCAAAATTATTTGAATTTTGACTGGGTCTACTGTATGCCAGTTGTTGAGATATAATGGCCTAGAATAAGTCCTTCAATCATCATCATATAGCATTTTTCATGGCTCAAGCAAAGCCTAGTGGCAATGCAGCGCTGCAGGACTTTTTCCAGTGTGTCTAATGCTGGGTCAAAATCGTCTCCATAGGTGTAAAAGCATCCATGTATACTTCGAGCCCTTCATTTATTAAATCTGAAAATATGTTGAGGATAGCCCTTTGAAATGTGGCAGGAGCATTGCATAGGCCAAAAGGGAGGACTTTGTAGGAAAATGTTCCTCGATGATCAGTAAAAGTGGTTTTGTCTTGGCCTTCAAGGGCAATCTGAATCTGATTGTATCCACTGAAGCCGTCTAAGGAAGAAAAGAATTTCTTTCCTACCAGAGTGTCTAATACTTGGTCAATGAATAGAAGGGGAAAGTGGTCTTTTTGTGTTTCTTTATTTTTCTCTCTATAATCTACACAAATCCTCCACTTTCCATTCTTCTTTGGTACCACAACAAGTGGAGAGACCCATTTACTATTGGAGATAGGGTAAATGAAGTTCATGTCTAAAATTTTTTGAAGTTCAACTTTTACAACATCATTTATATGAGGATTAAGTCTCCTTTGTGGTTGGCAAATAGGTCTCACATATTTTTCTATGTAAATGTGGTGTGTACATAACTGGGGATCAATTCCTTTCATATCAGGATAGTCCAATGCAAATGCTTCTTTGTATTTCCTCAGTAGTTGGATGAGCTTCTCTTCCTGTTCGGAAGTCAGGTTGGCATTAACGTTTAAAGTCTTTCCTGGCTCAATTTCTACAATTTTTCTATTTGAGACAGAGGTATTAGGTATTGTTTGATCGTGTGTATCTTTAAGAGCATATTATTCTAATTCATTATCAAACGCTACTTCTATCATGTGACACTGTATATGGGATCCAGATTCAGCTTGGCTAATGAAATTGTTAATGGCATCATCTTATGTTTGGTTTTTGAAATCAAAGGCCTCTTTTATGGTTAATGGAGATCTAATATTTTGGGGTATCATATAGGATGCTTGTTATTTTTTATTATTGTGACACTTGGCTGCGCTAGAGGATATAAAGCTAGGTTCTCGATATTTCCCCCCTAGTTATGGTCATACTGCCTTATCAGCAGCCAATATAAGCATCGACAGTTGCAAGCAAAGGTCTGCCTAAAATCAATGGATGTCCATCAGGTCGGTTTTTGGGGTTTATTATCAGAAAATCGGCCAGATACTCCCAGGAGTCAACTGATACCATGACATCATGTAGTGTGCCTTCTGGTCTAACCACAGATTGGTCAGCTAGTTCTAATAAAGTGGAGGTTGGTTCTATTGATGTGATGCCCAGTTTTTGGCAAGTGTTGGCTGTTAAGATATTAATTGTAGCTCCTAGATCAACTAAGACATTTGAGAAGGTTTGTCCATAGATTTGTACAGTTACTATTGGATTTCCTGGGTCTTCGAATTTAACGGGTGTTTCGTTTCCTGATAATAAGTCGGATAGAGTACCAACTACTTGGACTTTTGGGTTTTTTGTTATTTTACTCCTTGGTTTCTTTATACATAGCTCTTTGATAGTCTTTTCATATATCGAGATGTCTTGAATGGCTTGGAGGAGTGGGATTTTTATGTACAAATTTCTTAATTCTCCCAGAATGTCAAAATTAGGATATTGTATAGGTCAAGGTATAATTAATCGTTCTGGGAATGGGGGAGAGTGTTAGCACCTAAATCTGCCTTAGGCTGAAGGAAGGAAAAATTCAGGGTAACCACAAACCACGCTCAGTCGGGTAGCTAGCCCTACCAGAACAGAAGAGGCCTCTCTCTGAGTCATGCTCAGAAAATAAGTAAACGAAATGGTCTGAGATGACTTACAATGAAATATTGATCTTAGGCTAGTAAGTAAATATGGATACAAGAAGCAATTTTTCTTTTATGAATGACTGAGTTTCTGGGATGATATGGGACCAACGGACAACAATGAGCAGAGGATTTAATACAAAGGCACAGATCACTTCGTGAGGCAAGACAGGCGGAAAGTCTAGCAATTTAGTTTGAAATAACACGGAATGGAGAGATTGCTTTGGAGGGTGAAAAGGGCATAAGTACATGAATCCTTTTCAATAGAAGAAAAACACACAGTGTGAAACTTTCCCACATGTAGAGCAATAAAAATGAATTCTACCTTACCTTACTCAGAAAATTTCACTGGAAATGAATATGAATGAACTATGAAACATAACGAAATACATATGAAACATAAGGAAAAACACATTTGCTACACTCACAACCACATGAATCTCATGAACCAGAGTCGCTACCTTTCATTAATCCTCTGTTAAAATATACAATGAAGAAACAGAGTTTCTTTCCCACAGTCTCCCAGAAATTACAAGCCAGCCAACCCTTTACAAATGGTTTGCATACAATAAATAGACTATGCCATGAGGAAATAGAACGACCAAGAGTTGGGGAGTTTCTCAAATCATTACAAAATGGAGATGGAAAGCCAACCATTAGCTATAGGTGCAGTGTTACAAGAATGACAAATGGCTTGGGTGACTGTTTTCCTTCCTTTGCCACTTGGATAGAAGCCAAACTCTTTAAACTTTGCCCTAGTTGCTGAAAAAAGTGAAATGTAGATGAGCGGGCCCACTTCGAGAAAGTCGCGAATCGAAATGTCACGAACCGGAAGTGATTTGGCCTTTTTCTCTATATGCGCCGCGCACAATTCTATATGCGCTGCGCCACTTTGAAGGTTGTTTTGAGGTACCTGTAGGAGTCCAAATTGTGCGCAAGTGTTCTTGTTAGAAAGCCTTGCCTGTCTACTTTCCAACCCAAGTAGAATTTCTAAATTTCATGCTCATTTGCGCCTCCAAATCTTCATTCTCCCAATATTGATTCCTGTGTGTCAAAATAGGGGCATAAAGGTCATTTTTTGGGTGTTTTTGACCTCCTGGAGACTCAAATCATGCCCAAATTTCTTGTCCATGCACCAGTAGTGATTTTGCATGCTGAATCCAAAAATACAAGCCATTAGGGAGAAAAAACCTGTGTTGTGACCAAAAATTTGCCATGTGACCAAAATTGTCCCAAATTTCTTGAAATTTGGGCTGGAGTTCCTTTATGAGGTGCTATGTTAGGCCACAAAGGCTTCAGCCAAGATTCGAAGTGGATCTTTCTCTTTTTGCCTCTTTTGCCTCTTTGTCGCTTTGCTTAATTTTACCTTCAAGCTCCTTATCCGAGCCTTTGAACTCATATTTTGTGCCCTGTAATGATAAACCATCTGCCTCAGTATGGTTTTGTCCCTGTCGACCTTCTCTAGCAGTCTCTCAAGGTGGATGTCGATATGCTTGAGCCAAGACTCATGGTAATTGTTAATTTCTTGCTCCAATCGAGTGAGCTCAATCCTCCTATGTTGGGTAGCTTGGCGATTCTCACAGATGCTTTGCAACTCCATGTGTAGCTCCATCATCTCATGCTGGTCCTCAAGCTATTTGTTCCTCTACTCCAAATACCTGATAATCCATTTGGCCCTCTCCAAATGAGTGACAAGTCTTGGATCTCCGTTTTCTACTCTTGGATGGTACTCCTAAGTTTGGCACTCTCAACATCTACATCATCATCTTGAATGAGGATGAATTACGCCTCTTGTTCGCCTGAATGAGGATGAATTAGGCTTCTTGCCCTTGTCCTGTACCTATTTTTCCGATGTCAGAAGCGAGGCCCCTTCCACCCCAGGTGGAGATAACGCTCGCTTTGCTGTTGCAAACAAATGCCTACTGCCTCTCTGATAGGTGATGAATACTGGCATAGTAGTGGTCTCATGGCGCCCATATTGATGAGAAGGACCACCTATCTCATGTTCCGCCTCTGATAATACCTGTGAAGTGCTGAAGAGGTCACGGGAGATGAAGTCCTCCCAAGCAATGCCCTGCAATCCCAACTGATGATCTACCAAAATCTGGATAAGAGCAAAGTGATACACAATTGAGTTGCTAACTAAGGGGTCCTTGTGTTGCAATGGAAAGGTGTTCATACCTCCCTATGTCCTGGAATGAAAAATGGGAGGTTCATCATCCGTACCCTGGTAAAGTGCATGAGCAACCTGATGTGATAGGCATATAGACGAGAGAACCTCCCCTCACAACTGAAGTATTTCATGATCAATTTCATGAGTGGATCATATTCATCTTTCAACTATCTGAATGGAAAGACTCTTGTGAGCTACCTCAAGAAACTGACCTTAATGTAAGGCTCATAATGTTGCCTATCCACCTTCTTTTTCTTGTGTCACTGTTCTCCAACATTCGGTATGCTGGTTGCTAATGAGATAGTTTCGGGTGTTAATGTGAAGGTGACCCCGGCCAAGATAGAGTGAACTCCATGTAGGTGAAGCACAATAAGACGGGCCAACTCATGATGAACTCTAACATTAGCCACCCTTTGACAAAATTCAAAACATGATAGATGCTGGAAGCATGACATAGCAAGAGGGCAGGCCTGCAATTCAGTGAGGGTGGTTGGCTCATCCTAACATGTTTTACCACCCTGTGATGTCTCCTGGGAGCTTGGTTCTTCTAAAGTATAATCAATTGTGTCTTCCTCTCATACTCTAAGAATGCTCATATGCCATGACTGCTGTGTGTACTGTACTTGGCCCCCTTTGATGATGGTGTGAAACTAGGTGTTGTTGTGATATCTGCCACCAAGGGGAGCAATGAAAAAAGGGAGTATTAGGAGGGGAATAATATGATGGGAATAGGGGTTATGGGGAGAAGTTTTGTTTAGGGATATGTAGGAGGGTTTGGGGTTTTGATAAGGTAGGGTTTTGGTAGTGTTTTAGGGTAGGGATAATAGGAAAAAATGAGAAGGGGGGTAGGGAAAAATGGTAAGAAAGGGAAAAATGAGGGGTGAAAATGGAGCCTTAGCATCAATATCACAAGTTTGAAACCCTAGAAACCATGGCTTTGATGTTTTTTAGTGGTTGGTTTTACGAGTTTTTGTTGCAACTATACATAGCCATGAACCACCATAACATTCACAAAAGTTTGATGAACAAGCCAAGAGACAGACCCTACCTGGCAATTAGAAGGAATTCCAAAAAATTTGATGCAATTGGGAACAATTTCGGGCCTGTGTGGGTGTGCATCACGCAACAAACCAAGTGCGTTGCGCTCTCTATGTGCACCGCACCCCTCTGTGTGTGCGCTGTGCTCCTGAAAATGACTCCAACTTCACTCCAAATGCGTGCTTTGCTCTCTCAATGCTTTTCTATGTTTCTCTATGACCTTGATTTGCACAATGACTTTGATTTTTGTGGAAACTTGTATATAAAGGCATTTGGAGTCATGGGTTTAATTTTTTCTTCTCCAAAACCCACTTTGCTAATGTTTCGTTTTGGCTCGTTTTACTGACTTAATGCAAAACTGAATTTCACTGTATCCTTTGAATGTTTAGCTACAATGATGAAATTTTCGGCACTTTTTGCAGGGGTTGCATGACAAGGCATTTGGCCATGGAAACCATGATTTCATCTGAAGAAATCAACTGGCGACGTTTTTGAAAATTTTATCACAAATGACACACTGTTTAACTTTTCTACAAAACAGAGTTTTGAAGAAAAGTCGAAGTCTGTCAACATGACGATGAAGATATCTGAATCATAACTTTGTAAGGGCCTCCCTCAGGCCTGCATGGCTTTATTGAACATATTTGAAGACCAAATTGACTAATCCCTAGACCTAATGACTGAAAATGACTCTCGTCCATTAAAATATCGAACATTGACTGTCATGGACTTTAGTGAACCTTGACAAAAGACCCAAGCCAGCAGGTGCCAGACAGGATGGGGACTGACTAACAAGACCCTTTCTGTCAAATTATGGCATGCCCCTAGCGGAATGCAACTGAGTGAATGGAGCGGGACTCCTAAAATGAAATGCAGAAAGAGTTTTGATCTCTGGCGGAGGACTGACAAGACCGACTCTAACATTGGCTCCCTTGGGGGATGCTAGCTCCTTGGAGGTGCCAAGAACAGTAGATCTCTGGAAGAGCTAGACAGTGCCTTCATCCATTGGGCTATGGAGTCATTATTTCGACAAACAGCATAGGACTCTGACTCATTTATGAAACTAAAATGACCAAAAAATTGACTCAAACTTGACATTGAAATGACTTGAAGACTAACTTGACAAACTCAAACCAAAATGAAATAAAAATGGTATTTACAGTGACAGTGGAAGCAGCGTCAATAACTCAGAAATGGTACTTCTTGAGTAGCCGACCATTGATTGGCACTCCTAGACAATCTTCCCCATTCATTTCCTTCAGAAGAAAGGCATTCTGACCCCGATATGCTGCAATCTTGAAGGGACCTTTCCAGAGGTTCTCGAACTTACCATGCTTACCTTTTTCCTCATTCCTTGCATCCCACTTCAGCACCACATCATCCAACTGAAATTTTTCCGCCTTTGATTTTCTGTCATAAATTTTCTTGATCTTCTCCTACAATTTGGATGTGTTCGTGAAAACTTCTTCTCTGGTCTGCTGCAAGTGGACGATTTGATTCAACCTTCTCTGCATGGGATCTTCTTCACTGCTGGACTCTTGAAGAAGTTTGACTACTGAGGCAGCGAGAGAGGTATGAAATACTATATCAACTCCATAAACAAGCTCAAACGGTGATGTACCAATGGATTTCTTCTGACTAACCCGATCTGCCCAAAATGCATTGACCAACCTCTTATGCCAGCTCTTCTTATTTATTTCCAGCAGCTTCTTGATGATGTTGACCAATGATTTGTTCGAAGACTCTACCAATCCATTGCCTTGCATATGATAGGTAGTTGAGTGACCCAAAATGATGTGATATTTATGACAAAAATCTACCATCCTTTTTTATTTGAAAGCTGTTGCGTTATCAGTGATTAACTTATTTGGGCAACCAAAGCGAGACAAGATGTTATTTTCAAAGAATGAAATGATTACCGCATCAGTATCTTGTCTGGTGGGAATTGCCTCGATCCATTTCATGAAATAATATGTCGCTGTGAGGATCCATCTATGCTGACCGGAAGAAGCGAGATGAATTTCACCAATGAAATCCAATCCCCATTGCTGGAAAGGAGCACTCACCTCAATAGGCTTAAGTGGTAAAGGCTGTAACTTCTGTCGTTCTTTGAAAATCTAACACTTATGACAACTCTTGACCATCTTATATACATCAGCAAACAATGTCGGCCAATAGTATCTTGCTCCCAGAATTTTATTTGTTGTTGATTTCCAAAAAAGGTGACCACCACAGTCTCCTTGGTGGCAGTCCTCCATGACCTTCTTTGCTTCCTTTTCCACCAAACAATTTAATAGAACGAAACTGGGATCTTTCCAATACAGTGCAAAATTTAGAATGCAAAACTTGGCAGCCTTCAACTCGAGTGTTCTTCTTTGTTTCTAGTCATGCCGGGTGGTGGTGACAAATTTTTAACCACATATATGATATCTGAATACCATGGAGAAAGAGCAAAAATTTCAGATACCTGAATTGATGATCCTTCCTCATTCTCATCAGACATAGCAGTGATCAGATTTATGTCCAAGGCGTGCAAGTTTGATTCAGCCATTAACTTTGCCAATCCCTGTCCTTTAACAAGCTTTATGGGCTTTATTTCCAGATCATATTCCAACAAAGCTGCAATCCACTTGCCTCGTCTTCCTTCCAAATCGGTCTTCACTAAAACATCTTCGACAGCAGCGTTTGGAACATATGCCAAAATATGAGAATTTAGAATATATACCCAGAAATCTTTCAATGCTTTCACAAGTGCAAGGGCTTGCTTCTCAATGATGTTGTATTTTAAGGTTGCATCTCTTATAGCTCTGCTGAAGAATGCAATGGGTCTTTCATGATAATCTCTTTTCTACAAACACAGCTGCCATAGTGTGCTCTAAAGAAAATGAAAACAATATGAAATCCTGAGTGTATTCTGGACTGACTAGAACTAGAGCTGAAGAAAGAGCCAATTTGACCAAATTGAAAGATTTTATAGCTTCCTCCGTCCATTTCACCTGACTGTCCTTCTTAAGCATGTTTGTAATCTCTCTTAGATGCTCAGCAAGATTAGGTACAAAGCGACGTAGAAAATTCATTTTACCATTGAAAGATTGAATCTCTTTCTTATTCCAAGGCAAATCAATTTGTTGAATTTCTTGCATACATGTTGGGTCAATACGAATGCCATATTTTGAGATAATGTGCCCGAGTAGTTTTCCTTCCTCCATGGCGAACAAGATTTTTTTCGGATTCAGTGACAAGCCATATTTTCTACACTTTTGAAAGTCAGTTTTTAGATGGTACATGTGTTCTTCATCAGATTTGGAAAACACCATCAAATCATCCAAGTACACAACCAAAAAGACATCCTTCTCATTTACAAAAGCCAAGTCCATTGCACGCTGAAATGTGGCACCCGCATTTTTCAAACCGAAAGGCATTTTAGCGTAATGAAAGGTTCCCCATGGAGTGGTGAATGTTGTCTTGTCTCAGTCATCTTCATGGACAGTAACTTGGTTATATCCGGAATAACCATCAAGCAGTGACATACGAGATGCTCC
>APFE031664163.1:0-12579 GCA_000404065.3 Pinus taeda | reverse complement strand
CATCAAATGTACAAAGCCTTTGCACAAATGGTCATCCTAACCATGGATGATGACTCTATATCTGAAGAATCACCAATCTGTATCTGCAAACGACTATCCGATCTATGTACATGAAATGAATTTATAAAGTTGAGCATGGGAATGCCTCCCTTAGCTAGATCATGAATTTTTTTTTATGATGATGTATTGTATTGTAACTTATGCAAGTCACCTTCCAGTTTGAAACTTCGGATCCTCATGATAAAGCATTTCACCCGACATCAATATTTACGACTTCATGCTTTAAGGGGCAACTGTTATAGACATATTTGGGCACATCAACCAAAAACTTATATGTCGATGTATTAGGGCTCATCAACCCCTAAAAGAGTTGTTTCATACCCTAAAGGAACATAATCATCTAAATACATCATTCCCCAAAAGTTCCATCTGAGAAACCATCCAGAAATTGCCTAAATTGAACCATACTGACTGCTCCACTGACAAAATGCGATGCATACTAAGTGGTACACTGCGAGGGTGTGATGCATACTGATTAGGCCTTCTATAGGGTGCGATGGGCAAGGATGGACAAATGTCCGAGATAGTTTTCTAGGTGGTTGCTCATGGAATCTTCTAGAAACTTCTCCTGTGCCACTTGCCTCTCTGAATTCGCCCAAGGATGAGTAAGGGATCTAAGAAGATCTCCAATCCATTCTCTTATGGAATAAACTGTAACAAGTGGAATGACACTAATCAAACCCCATGGATGAATCACACCCTTACACACATCTATAAATGGATCCCTCATCTAAGAGATCTAGAGACTGGAATATTGTGAATTGCAAGGAAGTGCTGATATTTTGTAGTTGAGGAAAGAGCATTGTATTGTTGGAGTGATCTTGTTATTTCATGAGGTGAAGAAGGATTGAAGATGTGAGGGTGATGCTGGATCAGACAAATGGGTTGTAATTCTCCCTTCTATTAATAAAGTTCTTCAAATTTTCTTCCATATGATTGTGCAATTTTGAATGTTATCATTTGTGAATGCTATCATTTGTTCATTATACATCTGATCTTGTAATGTTTATGTTGCAATAGATCATGACGCTTTGATGGTTCTTTGTTGCTATACTTGTGTAGGTACTCTCCAAGCATGTTAAGTACGGGGAGGAGTTACAGGATCTGTCAAAGGGGAGAGAGAGCAAGCAAGGGATTAAGCAGAAGTTCCAGGTTGGTTCCATTATCTTTCTCTTATCTGTTACACATAGAAGAAATCATTGAATTTCTTTAAACTGTTGTTTCTAAGGTAGCTGCCAAACCTAGAGGGATAGCATTCTTTAGGATTACTAGTTTTCCCAGAAACACCATGAAAGGAATAACATAAAGAATGTTCATTTTGGTAGCTTGTGCCTCCACATATCACCTAATGCAACTAGATTCAGACCTAGAATGCCTAAAAAAATGCAAAGGATACACCCACTCAAATCTAAATTCCTTATAAAGAGAACAGTCAAGGTTATTTATTCCCAAATAGTTAATCAACAAGTTTCTCTAAAATAGTACCAATGTTTTTCATTTTAAGTCACATTACTGAGAATTACAAGAGTTTATAACCAATCAACAACAATGATATTTTTCTTAAGTGTTCACATGTCAACAACACAAATGTGTGTACATGTATGTTTCTTCATTTATTTACAGTAAATTTATTACCTTGATCAGGCAGTGAAACATCTGATGTGTCCTTGCCACTTATAAAGCTCCACCTATATAGCTCAACATTGTATCAATCAAAGTTATAATTCCAAATATTTTATGCAAAATGGAACACTTTTCAATTTAGTAGTCTTTTATTCTATGCATCCCTGAAATTCGTTTCTAGTGGGTCTGGAGCGCATTTCTGGAAACCAAAAACCACCTTGGAAATATTTTTAGGATGTTGTGTATCTTTTACATTCAAAAAAAATATTTTAAAAATGTCCCAAAAATTTCCCACTAACCCTAACATATCAAAACAAAAACCTTGATGGTAAAAAAACTATCACAAAGGAGAGTGTCACGTAGAATGACTCGAGGTTGTGGACAAGATCGACCTTCCTAGTATCTACTAATATCTAGTGACAAGAAAGCCAATCAAAAACTATCTTTCTCTAAACATGCAAGTAAAAAAAAGGCAAACAAGTGTTTTAGGCCTACCTTGGGTCCAACTAAAGTTTGTGGAAGCCTCGCTCCCTCGCTCCAAATGAGCTTCCTTGAAGTGTATTCTGCAAACACAAACAAGCAAACAATTAAATAGCACCTGAAAAGCCAATATTATAAAGCATATTCAACATAATGATCAAGGAGATTATGAAACAAACCATAAGACAATTTGTTGAGAAAAATGAATCTAATTGTATTAATTCAAATGAAGAACTTTACAACCTGTGCCTTGATGTTGTACAAGCTCCTCCCAGGGTCCGACAAGAAGTCTCCTCTACTTTGACAATTTTCACTCACTTCCCAATGAAACCAAAAGGTATGTGATCTCTCCTCTCAAGTTTAACTAGGAAGTCCCAATTCCATCAGCATTTACCCTCAAAATGTTCAGCTTCTAACCTCCCCAGCAACTGACCCAATGCCTTAATTTACAGTGCAATGGAGTGAAGTTACTAGGTCCTCCTTCAAAGGGATAAATCCATCCTTCAAAGGGATAGCTCCTCCTATCAAGGGATTAGCTCCTTCTCTTTTGGGATGCATGAACCACCTTGGAGCGAACAATCCACGTCAAAATTCCTTCTAGAAACATCTAGAATTAACCCAAATTAAGTTTTTAAGAATAAACTTACACCTTTTTTACTTTTACAGGGGTACGCACCCACCCCTTTACAGACAGAGTGTGCAGATACGCAGGTAATATGAACAAAGGGTGTGGGCCCGCAGGCAAAAGTGAGAGAAAGTGCGGAACCAGAGTTTTATTGATTTTCAATGTCTTTATCTCATTTGCAAAGCTTGACATGAAGAGCTAAGGTTTGAGACTTGCTTAGGAGGCTAGTATAAGTGATGATAGACCCATACTGACTGCAAATAATCATGGTGACGATATTTTTGTTTAACAACCACGAATTAGAAATCTTGAATGTATGAGTTTTCACCACTTAACAAATACCAATGCTCGATCTCCAACACTTAATAGATCTCAGTGCCTAATCCTTGTCACTTGACATAGTACTCGATCTCCATCACTTAACAAATCCAGGTGCCTAGTTTGTGGCACTTGACAGATTCCAAATAGTGTGCACAATGTAAACTCTAGATGGGGTATATCTAGATATCTAGACATTTGGATTATACAACTTTTCTACATTTCCACCTCTTTTAGCCCTATTCGTTATCCCATGGTCACAAATCTTTTCAGGCCATATAACTATGTGATAAGGCCAAAACTGCAATCCCTAAATTTCTAAAAATTTCAATAAGAAATTTTTGAATTACCAAAATTACAAACTTTTGATACAATTTTCCAACCTGCACCAAGGGTCTAAAAACGATTCTGATAAGGAAACAACTGTTGGAAATAATACTGAGAGAGGGGGTGAATCAGTATTATCAAATCAATAATTTAATTTTCAAAAACTAATTTGTATACGCTACTTTAGCTCAATGAACTAGCGTGTATATGCAACTGTACTTAATGCAACCAGTGTATATGTAGATATCTTTAGATTTACCCAAATTATCATGTATTGAACTTTAATCAGTATATCAAGAATTCATTAGATAGTGCAGTAAAAGAAGAATAAACCATCACACATAAGCAACACACAAGAACACCAAGATATAAGTTGGAAACCCAATGTGGGTAAAAACCACATGTTGTTGTCGTCTCTATCTTCTTTTAATAATAAGAAAATTATGTTTACAAGTTTTGTACTAGTGCAGTCTTATACCAGTACGTAGGCTTCTACCTGCAGAAGGCTACAACCTTCTCTTGTTCTCTAGCTTCTACTAGAAGGGAGCTACAACCCCCTAGCTCTTGTACTAGCTGATATGCTTACTAGTACATAGGTGCCGGGCTACAGAAGGCTACAACCTTCTCTTTTCTACCAGGGACCACGTTTCATAAATTTTCAGACTGGATCCATCAACAACATCATTCAATCATCAAATATATCTGCATCAACGAATCTCCTTTTGAACCAACCACAACTGAATCAATCAATCATTTTGACAACCCATCAATCTAATAATTCAGAATGATGTTACCAAAATAGAGTAACCAGAACCTAGAACACTACAACAGAAAACATAAGCAACTAAAACATATTTTATAATGTATACACTACTCCCATGTGTTGAACCTGCATATATATGTGCTTTCCTCGAAGCGAACCAGCGTACAGATCTGTAAATCAAATTTATGATGTATACGTTGCTTTGATATGCAGAACCAGTGTGTATATGATCCTTTTCTAAAGTGAACCTGCGTACAGATCTGTAAATGATGATTTAAAAATTACAGCTATTCCAAACTTCAATCATACCCAGATCATCATATTTACAGACTACAACATGCCCTAGTTATTCAGATACATGATCAAACCACATAAAGATAATTCACTTCAAGCCTTGAGATCCTGATACATCATTAGATCTTATCCTTCATCAAACGCTAAGGTTCATCCTTGGTTCAAATCAAGCACAGCACCATAAGCCAATAACCTACATATTAGATCTCACACATCATCAAATATTCGATACTTGCACACTTTGGCCTAATGATCTTCTCCCCCTTTTATAGTTTTAAGCCTTTCTCAACACCATGGACCAAAACCACTTAGGACCAATACCTTGGACCAAATACCTAGGGTCAATACCTCGGACCAAATACCTTGGACCAATACCATGGAACAAATACTTCGGACCAAAAATTTAGTTTTCCAAGGTATACGCGCTTTTCCTTCTGTGAAAGTGTGTGTGTACGTATACCTGACTTGTATACAGTGAACTTGCGTGTATACGCAGCTTGGTCAATGGTGAACCTGTGTATACCTATCTTTCTTCATTATGTGAAGCTTGATCTATCATTCTTTTTTTATTACCTGCTATAATGTGATCTTTCATCTAAGTGAGTTGTCTTCTGAACTGATTCCTTGAAGTTGCCCTACATTTCATCATCTGTAAACTCTACTGTCATGCATTCTATCACATCTGATATTTCTTCTGAAGATTCATCTAGTTACCATATACAAGTGAATTGTTCTACTACAAGTGGGTTGCCATCAAATACAACACATACATCATAATGCTAACAAGCTCCCCCTTTGGACTTGATGGCAACAACAACCACACCAAGTCACTCTCCCCCTTTGACATCAAGGGAAAAGGGTCATGCTCTCCCTGAGTGCATGCTGAATTCTCTGATATGCTAAAGTGTGTTGATTGAGCTCCCATGATCGAGTCCATGCTCCCCCTAATCATAAGCAAAGTCTACAAAAAGATGTTCTAAAAGAAGAACATGACTCTATACATACATCACAAATGACCTTACTATCATCAATGACTCATACATACATCCATCTCCCAACCAAGTGGGGATATACCAACTTTGACTCATCCACCCAACCAAGTGGGGATGTACCAATTATTTATACATGTCAAAACAAAAACATTACATCATCCATCCCATGCATAGTGGGGTTACAAATTCGATCTTTTCATGACCTTTACATTAAAATATGTACATGACATATATAACAGAGACCAAATATCTTAAACAATACCATGATAGGCATCAACAATTATCATATTATCTACACCATCAGCAACATCTATTGATCAGCATCCAGACCAGCAACCTGCATATGTCCATCATTAGTTCCCAAACTATCATCAACCATGTTCTCCCCCTAAACTTGTTCCACTTGTTCACTCTCAGATTTGATCAAAGCATCAAAACATCATCATCAATCAGATATACGTCAAGTTATCAACAACTTTATGAGAACCAATATATGTTATCAGTAGAGTGAAACCATCATCAAATAGAGCAGATAATTGACATAATCATAGCATATCCCTTTTTTCCTGAGTCTGGCCCACTGTTTTCCTTCAAACCAACATATACGTGACTATGCCCACAGAAACTCGCGTATGTACGCAACTACGTTTTATGAAACTCGCGTATAACCACCTTTCTTTGAAGAAAGTAGGATTTAACAACAGGATGATGCAGCAACTACTCCCAACTTTTGTCTAAGATATTCAAATGTCTCTCTGGGCAGTGGTTTAGTAAATATATCAGCAACCTATTCTTTGCAGGGAACATACTCTAGTTTGACCTTTTGTTCAAGCACTTGTTCACGTAGAAAATGATATTTGACGGGTGTGTGCTTGGTCTTGGAGTGCATGACTAGATTCTTTAAAATATTGATGGCACTTGTATTATCACATAGAATATAGATGGGTGGAGAACATGTGATCTGAATGTCTTGCAAGGTTTGCATCATCCAAAGTAGTTGTGTGCAGCAAGATGCAGCAGCCACGTATTCTGCTTCCACTGTAGATAATGCAATTGAACTTTGTTTCTTGTTGAACCAAGACACTAATCTGGAACCCATATAGAATGCACCACCACTAGTGCTTTTTCTATCATCAACACTTCCTGCCCAATCTACATTTGTATATGCATGAAGTGTTAAGATCTGTATCTCTAGGATACCATAAACCAAAGTTTTGTGTTCCTTGAAGATATTTGAAAATCCTTTTGACTGCCTGAACGTGTGTTTCCTTCAGGGAAAATTTTAAGAACCCCCCTAAATTTATCTATATAATAAATGGGTGAATCCCCATGATACATAGGAAAAATGGAAGGTGATTTTATCAATAATATAGTATGTATATATAATTTTTTTGGCAAATCTATCACCAAATTATATTATCTTGTAAAATCATGGCGAATCTTCCATTGGATTATAAAATCTTGTAAGATCTTGGCGAATATTTCACTGAATAATAAAGGCTTTGTAAAGTGCTAACAAAGTTCATAATAGGTATTTCTTGTAATGGCTTGAAGCCTTGCTAATGAATCCATCAAGAACCAAAACAAGTATATTCCTTATATGGAATATAAAGATATTTCTCATGGAAAGTCAATTAGGTTTAGCGCAGGTGGTAGGGAGAAATCCTACATGTGACAATGTGTTGGACTCATAATGAGTATTTCTTGTAATGACTATGAGCCTTGTTTTCTAAGCAATCCCTCGAGAACTGAAATATGTATATTACTAATATGGAATATAAATATATTTCTCACGTATTGGAATATAAATATATGAGTGAGGAGTAGGAAATGAGCCATAATAAGTCCTTAGAAAATTGGCATGAAGAATATAAATGCAAAAAATAAAAAAGTGAAAATGGAAAGATTAAGAAGAAATACAAGGGAAAAATGGTGAAACAACAAATTAATAATCCATGGGAGGAACAATGATTAGAGATAGTGAGGGAAGATGTTCCCTCAGCCTAGGGGTAACAAAGGTAGACATTACAACTCTCACTTATGCAAGTGTAGCTAAACAAACATTAAGCTCTATGCCAGTCATGAGAGGGAGGAAATCTGGGAAAGAAATGCGAGAACAAGAATTTAAATGGAACAAAGCATTGGGACTACAATCCTTGCTCGTTGAGTTTGGGTACTTCCTTTGAGGCTTATTGAAAAAATAGGAATGATCTATCTATGTATCTTATTATATAATTAGTTTGTAAAATAGTTGCCAAGTAGCTATGTTAGAGCATGGATTTTGTGAAATGATTTTTACTCATCCTACCTATCTTTAGATGGAGATGAACAAATATGAGTATTGGAGATAGAATTCTCCCATTTTTTTGTTGTAACAAATTGTACAGGTATAGCCATGTCCATAATTAAGTATGCCCCAACTGTATCAAAAATATTCCCAAACCAAAAACTTTTTAGTACTAAAAAGAATAAAAAATCCAACATTACATACTAAAAGAACATATTAATAAAATCCACATTGTGAAAATTAGCACAAAAGGTTATAGCGCATAAAGGTTTGCAATAGAAATCGGCCTTAAAACTCCTGCGACAAAGCAAAACAATGATAATAAACCTGCGTCTCCCTTGGAATTTTATGTATCAAGATGAAACCCCAAAACGCAAAGCCCTAGCCAAAAATAAGTGAAAACCCCTTGCATCAATCAAGGAAGAGGTTTCTGCACTGCAAAAATGCTCAACATTTCAAAGCGACATCCTTAAAATGTATAGCTCTACATATATTCACAAGAGCTAAGAAGGAAGATGAGGTTTTACTATTTGCGAGCAGGTAAATATCTTGATCATGATTTAAGTAATGTTTTGTTAAATTGCGGCTTGCAATTCAACTCAAAAAAATTATAATGTAATTAACTTATTTATTCTTTATTGTACAGTGTTTTTTGAATTGCAATTTTTTACATCTTAGTATCTTCCTCTGAGCGCAAAGAATCCTATAGTGTCGTAAGGAATCTTTTTTTCTACTAGGGTTTTGGATTTTAGACCATCATTGGAAAACCTGGCTCGGTGTGAATAAAAATAAGTTTTGAATATTTAGTTTTTAAATATGTACTAATTAAAAAAGATTTTATATAACATTTGAAACTAAGAGATTTAGTTTTCAGTTTTGAATATTTATTTTTTAAATGTATATTAATTACAAAAGTCTAGGGAGAGATGTAGGTTTGAGAGAGATTAGTAGATAAGTGTTGTTATGATTTTGCTTAGTGAATTTTAGTTGTAAAATTGTCTAAATTGGCAAAAATTATTACAAGATATTTAAATTTTAAAATGAATATACATGGTCACCTTAGGTATTATGATTGTTTCCTTAACATGATAAAAAATGAACTAGCTAGAATTTAACAACACTTTAGGATACCTCTAAGGACACATATAAAATAATAATTATAGTTATCATATTAAAATAATAATTTATGTTTTAATTTAACGAAGTTCAACATAATATATATTGCATGATGGTTAATTTTCAGATATATATATATATATTATATATATATATATATATATATATATATATATATATATTGATATATATATATATATATATATATATTTATATTAGCCAAACCCTTGTAACTTGAAATGACCCTTTGTTTTGGAATAAATCAATATATATTGTTGAGTGACCTCCTGGGAAAATTATCATTTGAGTGTGATTATATAAATAAACCATTACAAATTTAATTATATCTCAATTCAAAAATTGAAAGTGAAGATAATCATTCACTCACAAATTTGGACAACTTGTAATTATAATTATCAAATCAATTTCCCTTTATATAATATTGTCTCATTAATAATTTTTATATCAAGTTAACTAATTATAATTTAAATGAATTAAATAAAATTAACCATTAAGATAGAAAGTGATTAAATCGTTAATATACCATATTTCACTGTACACAAACTATAAAATATAAAGCAACAAAAAAAACATTTTTCTCATGATATTAGAAAACCTGAAATCTCCCAACAAATACTAGTGCTTCTAGCTTTTTTTCAGCCCCATAATTGATATTTTTCATATTATTTATTTTTATTTAAATTTAAAATGAAAAAAAAAGATTGATTAAGTGGATAGATGTCCTTGTTTTGGAATAAGGTTTCACAATCATGATCAACCTATGCAAACCTCCCAAGTGATATGTAGAATATGGGTACTTAATAGGCAAGGGTCATAGATGCTTCCCTTGATCAAAACCATTAATCAAAAGTCAAACCATATCCCTATATTAAAAAAAAAAAAAAAAAAAAAAAAAAAAAAAAAAAAAACCCTTACATTTTGCAAATCAGAGTATCCTACTTTAAGAATTCACAATATACCTCTCTTTTGATACACACCAACCTAGATCCATCCTTATTTAAGGTGAATGGGAAATGAGAATCAAACCCTAGTGTGTGGGAAATGAGAATCAAAACAGAGGGTTTCGAGGGATACCCAGAGGAAGAGGGAGAAGACGGATCTAGGCTAGTTTATGAGAATCAAAACCTAGCGAGTGGGAAATGAGAATCAAAACTGATGGTTTCAACGCATAGGAAGAGGAAGAGGGAGAAGATGGATCTAGGCTAGTTTATTTCCCCCTTTAAAAAGACTATATTTCACATGAATATCATGGGAAATACCATGGGTTCTCATAAACCTAGAGCTCAAAAACCACTGGTAACTTCACAGAACAAGACAACATCCTTGGATGCAATGAAAAAAACCTCCCAAATGATAGCTAGAATATGGGCACTTAATAGACAAGGGTCATAGACGCTTCACCTGATCAAAACTAGAATATAGACACTTAATAGGAAAGGGTCATAGACGTTGCACCTAATCAAAACCATAATCAAAACTCATCAAAACCAGAATATGGGCACTTAATAGGCAAGACCATAATCAAAAGTAAACGATATCCCTATGTAAAAAAAATATTACATATTGCAAATCCAAGTATACTACTTTAAGATATCGCTATCTAAAAAAAATATTACATTTTGCAAATCCAAGTATACTACTTTAAGAATTCATAGCATACCTCTCTTTAGATATACACGAGCCAAGATCCATCCCTCTCTAAGCTTGAGAGATCGACAGTTAAGGCTAATGCGAAATGTGAATCAAAACTGAGGGCGAGAGAGAGAAAGAGAGAGAATGAGAAGATGGATTTAGGATGGTATAATTCCCCCCTTTAAATAGACTATATTCCACATGAATACCATGGGTTCTTATAAACCTTGAGCTTAAAAACTAGTGATGGACAAAACAATATCTCTTGATATAATAAGAAATAATAATGTATAATTTGTTGGAAATAATACTGGGGGGGAGGGGTGAATCAATATTAGCAATTCAATATTTCATTTCCATAAAAAGATTTATATATGCTACTTATATTAATGAAACTTGCCTGTATACGCAACTGTGTTTAGAGCAACCAGCGTATACCTTGCAATCTTATAATTTAGTTAGTTGATCTTTAATCTTTGTATCAGAACCATATAACTAGTAATCAGACGCAATAAACAGAACATGTAATCAAACACATGAACACAAGATATAAGGTGGAAACCCAATGTGGGTGAAAACCACCTGCTACAATCGTCTCAATCTTTCTTTAATAAGAAAATTATTTTACAAATTTTGTACTAGTGCAGCCTTATACCAGTACGCAGGCTTCTACCTGTAGAAGGCTACAACCTTCTCTCATTCTCTAGATTTTCCTGGAAGGGAGCTACAACCCCCTTAGCTCTTGTACTAGCTAATGTGTTTACTAGTACGTAGGTGCTGACCTATAGAAGGCTACAACCTTCTCTTTTTTTCCAGGGACCATGTTTCATAAATTTTCAGACTGGATCCATCAATAACATCAATCAAACATCAAATATATCTGCATCGATCAATCTCCTTTGCACCAACCAAAATTGAATCAAACAATCACTTTTCTAAATGTTGTAGCCAAAACACAGTAACAGTAACCAGAACCCAATGCAAAACCCAGAACACTGCAACAACAAACAGAAGTAGCTAAAACATATTTTATGAGATGTACGCTACTTCAATGTGTCGAACCTATGTTCATACGCTATTATCTGAAGGCAACCCTGCATATACGCTGTTTTTGAATGTCGAACCAGCGTGTATATGCACCCTTGCTATATTGAACCTACGTACAAATCTGTAAAAGATTATTTAACCTTTACATCTATTCAGACATTAGTTATACCCAGATCATCAAATTTACAGAGTGCGACATGTGCCAATTATAAAAGATCAAAACCACACAAAGATGCTTCTCTTCAAGCCTAAAGATCTTGACCCATCAATAGAACTTATCCTTCTTCAAGTGCTCAGGTTCCTCCTTGATTCAAATCCAGCTATGCACCATAACTCAATGACCAGTATTCTAGATCTTGCTCTTCATTAGATATTAAATGCTTGAATACTTTTGCCTATTGATCTCCTCTACCTTTTATAGTGTTAGGCCTTACTCAATACGATGATCCAAAACCACTTTAGAATCAATACATTGGACCAAATACCTGGGGTCAATACTTCAGACAAGATACCTTGAACCAATACCATGGGTCAAAATACCAAGGACCAAATACCATGGACCAAAACCAAGTTTTCCAACATGTACACACTTTTCCTTGCGTGAAAGTGCGTGCATACGCATACGCGCCTTTTGGTCTACGAACCCGCGCGTATACGCAGTTTGGTCAAGGGGAACTTGTGTATATCTCTTTTTCCTTCATTCTGTGATCCTGAACTGTGATCTGTCATCTGAGTGAGTTGCCATCAAGGACAAAACTTGTGTCATAGTGCCAAACCTATGTCATAATGCCAACAATCTCCCCCTTTGGACTTGACGGCAACCCTAATTCATTCTCCCCCTTTGTCATCAAGGGCAAAGGGTTATGCTCCCCCTGAGTACAGTTGAATTCTCTGATATGTTGAAGTGTCTTGTCCATGCTCCCCCTGACTGTAAGCAAGGTCTACAAAAAGATGTTCTACAAGAATAACATGACTCTATACATCATAAATGACC